>CAAKHC010015659.1:0-32477 GCA_901007825.1 Macroramphosus scolopax | reverse complement strand
CCCCCCACCCTGCTGCTTAGATCCACAGCCCAGTAATTTGCTTTTGCACTATGAAGAAGAGTAAGTGAGAGGGAGATCTCTCTCTCTCTCTCTCTCTCGTGTGTGTGTGTGTGTTACTGTGGACGTGAAATGAGAAGGAAATCTGAATGTACGCGGCTCACAAACATGTTTAAAGGTGAAGACGTCCTGGAGTTTTTATTACTCCACTGTCAGAAATGGTTTTGTGTTTGAGCGTTGGGACGTCGTCGGCGAGCTGCAGCGGCTTCTCACTGATCCCGTTAGAATTGAGGCCCGTGTTGCACAAAAGGCCGCGATACTTTGATGTTAACGCTTGATTCATTAGTTGCCCAGGCGATGCTGCTAAAATAAGATATTGTACTAGTTTAGAAGGGAGGATTGAATGTAATAATATAATGTGTGTGTGATTCATTTTACTTCTGAGAATAAATTAATATTTATTGCTTTTAGCGAGAGTGACAATGACGTCGGGTTGCAGCTGCATCAGTGAGGTAGATGTTTATGCTAGATGTTGATATGTTAGTTTCTCTTTCCGCATATCAGTCCGAGCTTTGTGTCGTCCTAGTGGTCCAATTCAGTCTCCACATATGGAGTAGAAAAAGTGCCTCGACATCATAAGGTACATTCATCTTTGTGGCATTACGGTTTTCTTACATTCACATATTGTAGCATAACGTGTTGGAGCGGATGGAATCCTGCTGCCTAGCATAGACTGTATATTATATCTGGACCACGCGTCTCCACTTTCCTCCCGCTGTAGAAAAGTGAAGCCAAAATATCCCGGAAAGAAGCTGGTGATGTCATGTGAGAGTGGAGATCGGGGGAGTCAAGGGAAAGTTGGCATCAAAGCCTTTGTAAAGTCTATTTCTTTGTTTGGAATAAACACGAGCTCCCGTCCTGTCAATCACACTCACACGCTGCCTCCGAAACGTCCGTCCTGTCAGTAAAGTTTTCGGAACATGAAAATTCCTTCTGATTTCTGACAGCTCTTCGCCGGCGTACGCGGCAACGACATCATCCAAGATGACATCTGATAAACAAACACGTGACTCGGCACAAAGTACTTGACAAACAGAATAAAGGATGCGGGGATACAGAGAACGATTACGGCAGGTGATGACAGACAAGCTCAGAAGCGGGATGGGAGAAACTGATCGAGCAATTAGAGTGCGCTGTGGATTTGAACGACGGCTCCATGACAAGTCATGAGCCCCGTTTGGAAACCAGTGTTCATGTAGCCACACCCCCTTTTCTTGTAGCATCATAAACAACTGAACACCTGAACATTCATCCGTGTGGGAAGAACTACTAAGCTAAACTTTGATGTTTCAGTTTGGCCCGTCCACTGTCATAGAGGGAGGGGGCGGGGCTTGATGATCCAGATCTTTTGGCTTCACTTTCGCAGCGTCCATCTTTATAAACGTCTGCCAGTCGTAACCTCCCATAAATAACGTCTCGTACGTGTGTCTGCCGCCATGTTTTTTTCCCATGTTGTATAATTCCAGTGTGACATGTAGTTAAACGTTTGTAAGAATATCTGAGTGATCATATGGAGATCTATACAACTTGTATACAACAGCTGTACAGATCAGACGATTAATGCAATATTTTAATTGCATTCCCGTTTATTAATATAGATTATATCATGTTTAAAAACAAAGGTTTGCGTCTGCAGTAGCACTAACCTTTCAGAGCCATTATGTTTTAATAAAGTGATAGTCTACCTTTCTACTGAAGGCTTGGTCGCCCTCTCTGCCTGTGGATGGAGCGGTGTTTGCATGTCCTAATCAAAGAAGCCTCAAATAAAGTTTTCATAAATCACATTCATCTCTCTCTCTCTTTCTTTCTTTCTTATGATAACAACAAACAGAAAAGGCGAAAGTATGTTACAAACAGATTTTATTTGCTTTTTCTCTGAGGTGGAAAAAGATAAAAGATGTGACTGGACGAGGAGCTTTGAGAGGCGAAATAAAACTCGTAGTGTCGATGACGGACGTGGAAATTAGAAAAGGTCATAAAAGGAGCAAAAGTATGAGAAGTAACCCACTCCTGTCATAAAAGGATAACACATAATATTAATACAAGATTTACATATAAAATACATTATTGATGAATAAATTAGCAGCTTGCCCCCCCCCCCCTCTCACATTGAAGACGTGTAGAATGCAGCGTCAGGTTTTATTACTATAACACTGATTTGGAAATTAATGTTAAGAGAATCAAATAGTGCTCATATAATAAACTAATAAAAGCCCAACAGTTATTTGGGGCTCTTACGACCTGCGATTGCACATAAGTCAAATGTTTTTTTCTAATACAACCCCCCCCCCGACCTTCCGACACTTCCAACAGATTAGCAGCTTCCCTCGGATGAAAAGCACCCGGTTCCCGAACACTGATCGGCTCTACAGGCTGAAGCCGGACACGGCGATGTGCTGAGCGTTGTTTCTCGCCTCAAAGTACGACGTGTCGGTTTCGTCCTCCGGCTGCGGGATGAACGGCATCGCCTGGTTCTGCAGGTTGTCCCAGTCCAGGCCCTCGAACAGGAGGTGGCTCTTCAGCTCTGGAGGGTGTTCAGACAACATGAATCCTCATCCCGGGACATTCTAACAACTGCTATGTATACTATAACTATAACACCACCCACAGCCACGACTCTGGATGAAGTGACGTGACGTCCTGATCACAACCTTTCTTAAACACATGTAGATGAATAATCCCATCCTCACCCTTCAGTCCAGCCCGTTTAGTCTTGTCCATCGTGAGGAGAACTTCTATGGTGTTCCTTGCGTTGCAGGACAGTTCCTCGTCCCCATCAGGCCAGGGGATATCTGACAGGGTTGATGACCTGATTAATGCTGATCAATACTGATTGATCTGAATGACGATGAACGCAGACTCACCTCTGTTGAGGATGTTCTGGAAGACCAGGTGAGGCGTCTCATCGTTGAAAGGCGGCACACCTGTGAGGAACTCGAAAAGACACACACCCAGCGCCCACCAATCCACCATGCAGTCTGAAGGGGGGGGAGGGGGAGAAGAGGTCAGAGTTCACTACAGCTGCTGACCTGCATCACTGATTCCTGTTAGAGTGCACTAGATCTACGGCAGTGGCAGAAGCAGGGACCAAACGGGAGGAATGATCAGGATGGATGTTCAACAGGAAGGATTAGGAATCGTTTAGGGGAAACTTGATGGGACATTAAAATAGAACGAGTTGTTCACAAGATTCTCTTCCCAGTACTTTAGGGTTTGTCACTTCCTCTGATGGCTCTACTTCCTCCACTAGCTTTGTGTCCAATAAAATGCTTTGTAGAATTTAAAATCCTCATCAAAGACTGTAGAGACAAACAAAACACGTTCTTCAGCCTAAAACAAATGTACATCATCTTCATCAGGGGTATCAAATGTTCCTGTTTGTCCGATCTGGTTTTGTTGACGGAGGTTTGAGAGCTTTTCGTCACCACCCATTCAAACCACTTGACCCCCGCGTTACGACAAACCACATCTGTGTATCTGACGGCTCCATTCGTCCTCTACAGAGAGCAGGGGGACCCTGATGGACGCAGCGCAGCCAGTTGGTTGAGCTCTCAGCGAATCAGAATCAAGTCTACTTTATGCAAATGACATCGGTCCAGCGAAACACAGGGAAGTGATGGAACTCTGATGAAACCGTCAAACTACTCGGTGCTGATTAAATCTGAATCAGGATTCTGTTTCTGAGCTGCTTTGTTTTCCAGAAACATGTTTTAGTGTGTTTATCTAAAACAAATTCTCTCAATCTGACAGAATTTACAGACGTGGGTGAGGACGGGATCATTTGAGAAAGCAGCCCGAACCCTGCTGGAGACACTCGGTATAATCAGTTGCTGAATGTCTAAAATGAAGTCACAGCCAGATTACCCCCAAATCAGCAGGAAGAACCCCCAAAATTCATTTTCAGCCTCCCAGATCTGATTGCAAAGGAGTGTGAAGCTCAATGTTAGTAGATCCAGGTGACCCCGCCCTCTGTTTTTGTAAGATCTTTGAACACACTGATCCAGCTCGCCACATTTAAAGGGCATGAACAGACACAGTGAGGGGACACGGGGGGAATCAGCTCATTGATCAGAGCGTTTTAGCAGGCGGGGTGAACATGCACGCCTGCTTTGCAGAAACAGCAGCATCATTCTAAACTTACCGCACTGACCACTTCCTGAAACTCAAAGAAAATACCTGTCACGGGGGCTGCAGCTTCAAACACCATCAAAATACAAACATACCATAATAAATGGCTGCAGTTGTGGGTGGGTGTCGCCTCTCTTACCGTGCGGTTTCCCCAAAAGAAGTTCTGGAGCCAAATAGTCCGGCGTTCCCAGAATGGGTGCACCCTCAAGAGGCAGCGCACCTCTGCGGACACTCTTAGGAGTCCTGAAGGGGGTGTGGGAGGTGGACATGGGCTGAGGAGTCTGACGGAGGAAGAGAATTAGAAACTGATAGCAAAGAGAGTTGATTTGTGACAGCCCGTTGGGAGCCGCTGTACTTTACCTGAAAGCTGCTGGAGCAGGTTCTTCTCTTCTGCACCGGTGTTGCCGTGCTGGATTCAGAGTGACAAGAGGCGGCTGTGGACACGTCCATGTGCTCCACAGACCCGATGCTCAGCCGCGACACCCCTGACATGTTGGACCGGTTAATGGAGCTACAGTAGCTACGGAAAGCTACGACATTTCTCGGCTTGAGGAACGAAGGCGACTGAGCGGCGCCACAAGCCAGGTCAGGAGGCCGGTTGAGAAAGGAAGACTTGTGTTCACCACCCAGAACAAAGCGAGCCAGTTTTGGGGTTTCAGTGGCGACAGCAGAAAGAGTTACAGGTAGTGATTCTGTCATGGATGAGTCCTTGTTCTCCTCTTGCTCCTCAGAGGATTGGGACTCCCTCTCCCTGGAGAACCTGCTTGGCCTGAAGGATGCGCGTTCGTCCACGGTGAGGGAGGTTTCATGCATCGACCCATCCGAGTCCAAACTCAAGCTCCTGCAGATGTCACTGGTCTCAGCCAACGGGGACGTGAAGCTTGAATTGGACACCACGTCAAACATCTCCTCTGTCGGCTCCTCCAGCTCAGAAAAGAGGCTTTTAGCCACGACAATGGGACTGGAGCGCTTCGGGACCTGGTCTCGATCGGAACCGACGCCCTCAGTGGAGGCTAGGAAGTCACCGATTTCAATGGTGGATAATGTTCTGGTCAGGCCGGTGTGAAACCTCGCAGTCACTTCTGGAATCTTGCAGCATCTCCTGTAGTGGACGGTACTCTTCTTGGTTTGGTTCTCCAGCGACTCGGGACTAATTTGCACATCTGAAAATGTTCTTTTCACAGAAGAGGGATTTGATGGACCGACCTCGCCCAGAGCTCTGGAAACACACTTGTTGGTTCGAGGCCTCTGTTCTGCAAGAGGGTCTGGATTCTTTGTGCTGCTGGTGTTATCAGAGAACTCAAACGCACCCGGTTTTTCGGGCACACAGTTCTGTTCCGGCTCTTCAACACGTTCTTTCCTCTTCTGTACATTCCTATTGTCAATTTCTTTCTGTGGACAAAAATAAAACAGGAAGTTTATTCTCATAATTACATCCTGGACCGGTCTGCAGCTGGATTCACAGAACTGAACTGTCCGTCAGAAGAACTCGGTGCCCTCGCCAGGTGGCAGGAACATTTACAGGAACGACCTCCTCTCAGCTTCTCAGTTTCTAATGCAGATCAGACTCATGATTTTATATGATAAGTCTGCGAAAACTTCCAAGCTCGCCAAAACAAACACAACTCAAAGCCGTGTTTCCACGGTGACCAGTGAGACCGAAACAGACTCATGGGTGTACAGTCACTGACCTCCTCGCTCTCCCACAGTGGACTGATCCCTCCTTCAGTGTCAGTGGTGCTGCCGGCGCTCATCGTCTCAAACCTCTTCCTGGTATTTCGCAGCGTGGGCATCAAATTCTTGGCCAAGTTATGTGGACTGAACACACTGTTGTTAGGTCCTACAGAGGCAGATCAAATAAACCAATAAATTGTCAAGATGTCACCAGGAAGAATATAAGATGCACAGAACCTTCTTGGATATCTACCCTTCTTCCACTGGTACCGAGCCGGAGAGTACGGACTATCTGTCTTCTTCATCAGGGGAGAACCCAGAGATTTATTCCTCGGCTTGATTTTGCCACAGGACATGGGACTGGACGCGGCCGAGGCGCTGCAGTGACGTTTGCCTTCGCCGACAGGCGTATTCTGTATTTGATCAGATGAAGGAAGAGTCATTATGCAAAGCAGACGGTGCATCAAGAAGGTAAACTGAACATCTCTTCACTCACAAATCCAATGGAGCTGATTAAGGAGAGGACTTGACCCGGGGTGCGGAAGTAATCTTTTTTGGGTTTCGCCAAGGACGGGGTAGTGAGGATGTCCATGAGACTCAGTTCTAAGACACAAAAAAAAAGTTATTACGGACATTAATGAAGGTTTTGATCCCGCTGTGTTGGTATGTCAAGCTGACGGGACTTACCTCTATCAAGCTTGACTTTGGAAAGTCCAAAGTCCGTTAATTTAATGTGACCTTGATTGGATATGAGCATGTTGTCAGGCTTCAAGTCCCTGTAAAAGGAAAACACAGGTAAATCACACAGGCTCCAATTTAAGGGAGGTGCACTCTACAATGTTTCTCTAGAAGGACACACCTAAAAAACAAAATTGCATCTTCACCCCTGCTCAAGTCTAAATACAGAACCACGTCCGGGTCCACAGGGCGTCTTATCTTTTTTGTTTTAATATCATTATGCTCCTTGCAAATGTCAAGTTTCACACTTTTTTCTTTTTACTAGTGCTGAAATACCATCCCCTCTTCCAACAGTAAAGCCTGACCTCTGGTGGCAACTGTTGTGCACTACAATGAATCCACAATACATCATCTCTGTATCAGTTTAATAGAAACAGGAGTCTATTTGTACATTATTCTGGAGGCTGTATTTTGTGGAGGTGTTGAATTGAATGCAGTTATATACTGAGAAGTGTATATTCATTCCAAAGATTAGAAACATCTGTTAGTGTGGAGGAAACACAATATGACAGTGCCACAAAATTCAGCCTCCAAAATTACCATGGATGAATTTGAGAAGAAAAGCTAAACATGATAACCTACATAAAAGTATGTTATACCTGCAGAGCTGTTGTATTATCTTATTGTACCTAATAAAATGGAAAGTGAACATATACTGCATGAGTTTTCTTTATCTGCCAAGGGAAGTCTTTAAAAGGAGATCTGGATATAAATAACACAAAGGATAAACAAACTCCCACTGACAGATGAATCCCTCCAAAACACCTACAAATACATGCATTGTGGAAGTACCTGTGGATTATACCATGACGATGCAGATAGTCTAAAGCCAGTGCAACCTCTGAGATGAATTTGACAGCCATGTCCTGATCAAAATATCCGTAAATGTGCAGAAGTGACTTCACATCTCCTCCAATGAGGTATTCCATCACCTGGAGAGCAGCAAGAAAGTTAAACAGCAGGAAACTTTCAATAACTTCAGAAGAAGTGCATTTGCTGTTTTCATTCGTGGTACCAGATAGATCTTTTTGGCTGTCTGAAGGGAGTAAAACAGGTGGACAACGAAGGGACTTTTACTCAAAGCCAGGGCGTCTCTCTCTGCCTTCATTTGTCCCATCATGTTCTTATCAACCACGTCCGCTTTCTTCATCACCTGGAGGGGAAAGACACGGTTGTAACTCAGCTAGTTGTTAGCCTGTGTCGGTTTAATGCTGTGAAGGGGGAGATCGACTGACCTTGATGGCATATACTCGGGCGTTGCACTTCTTTCGGGCGAGGTAAACCTTCCCGAAAGCCCCGCGGCTGATGGGTTTCAAAACGATGAAATCCTCGATTGAAGGCGGTTTGGGAGCGTCCGCTACTTTATCCTTCGAACCGGGTTTATGCTTCTCTTCTGCGTCCATCTTTTCACCTTTTCAGGTTACGTTTGTGTCTCCAAAACCCGTGAACTCAAAGTAAACACTTACACGACGAACTGACAGTGTCTCTGGTTTGTTTTGAAATTTTGAATTGCGCTGCATTTCCGCGGGGTCCTCTGAAGTCCGTTTCGTGGTGCTAGTAACTGCCTGTTCATAAATGGAAAAACGTTTCTTGATAAATGCTGCAAGGACTATTTACTGTAAATTAGTCATAATATTCATAACTCAGTTTTTTTAACATTGCTCCAACACATTTAAGCTATTAAATTATTCCATTTTTAATTAGGCAGGAGTGTATACCCATATTTCCGGCCTACTTTACTGTATTGCCATTATACAGAGTATATTCAGACACATTTATCAATACATAGTTTGTAAATGACAAGCACAATACAAATACAACATGATACATGAAAAAAAGATAATTGCAATTAATAAGTGGTTAGAACACATGAAAATTTGTTCCAATATTTCAAAAATAATTCTGTTCTTTCTCCTCATTTTCTACCGGTCCAGTAAAATACATTATTCTTGTACCTTAAAAATCACTTAATCTACACATCGTTTTACATACGATTCTTTAACACAGCATGAAAAGTGGGAACATTACGAGTCACTAATACATGACTCGCACTATTGCATAATAATGTGAAATAAAAATATTTATGCTTGTATAGAATAATCAGTTGTGTATTCACCATAGACATCTTAAGCATGTGGAATTTGTTGTTAATAATATTAATCCATGCATATATAAAAAAAAAAATATAGCCACCTACGGCTGATTGTCTTTTTATTTTTACCATATCTAGTCGTGACCACAAAAGTGAAACAGTTTGATTAGAGTCAATCCATTTCTTTCAATTTTAAAAAGAAATGTGCACTGGCAAAACCGGAGTCCAAGGATAGTACAATATTTGCAAATCTCATTGCTGTCTAAATATTTTTGCGACGCTGTCCCCGGAAGTCGTTCGATCGACGCAATTTTGTAGTCCACTTGACCTCAGATGCCGGGGATCCATTTGATGTTGTTAGCTAAGCTGCTGAAAGTTGTGTAACGAGGAAAAACAAAAGGACACAGCTCCAGAACGACTCGGTCATTTACATTACAAGGAGGGTCTTTCCTCATTTGTTCACTCTCCATTTTTTATTTTCATTTGGCAAAAATGTTTTCACTATCGACTTCTTTTCAACCACAACAGGTAAGCAGACTAACGCGTTTTGACAAGGCTAGCTTAGCTAATGTGTTCTCCTCTTCTTCTATTGTTTTTGTATATGATTGATACAGTGAAACCTTCATATTTGCTTGGTATTTACTGTTATTGTAGTTACAGCATTAAAGGGCTTCGCCCTTTATTGTGTTTTATAAACCTTGCCGTCAATGACAGCAGCGCTCGGCTAATGTTAGCATGAGCTAGGCAGCGTAATGTTGCTTCATAATCAGCCCAGGCTACTTCACGCTGCCGTAAGCTAAAGTAACGGTATTTTAAAGTAGCGTGTTCAGGCAGGCTTGGCATCTGCTGTGTCAGTTATAACTTCATTTCTAGAAAAATACATGTTTTAAACAAGTTGAAGGACAACGACTGAATCTTTAAGAGTTGAGGTGACGTAACTGAATCATCTGACGTAAGAGGCACGTAGAGTCACAGTCAATAACACTGATGTAACGCTGGTGCCCCACTCAACTTAACTTGTGTTCATAGAACAAAAACGTGATTACTGTCTCACATGATTGAAACACCGTCTCTTCAACCCTCCCGTCTCTTCACCCTGCCAGATGATTGTGCCCCTTAGCCAGCTCATCAATGGCCTCCACTCCCTGAAGAACACAGCCACGGCTTCAGTCCAGGCGCTGCACAGAGACGTCACTTCAGAGCACAGTGCATTTCTAAAGGAGGTGAGATGGACAGCGAGAATACATTACAGATTTTTATGTTTATTTGAGGATACAGTTGCTTTTTAATTATTTTTAATTAAGTGTAATTAAAAAAGCCACTTCCTGTCTTTACAGCCCAGTGTTAGTCTGCGGGACCTCGGTCTGTCAGACATCAGGGCGAGTGAGCTGGATGAGCTGGTCAGCAGGTTACTGCCGACATTCGGACCTGAAGAACCCCCTGCTGTTCCCTCTTTATGGAGGACAAGTCATGTTTCTGCAGGCAGCTTCTTTCACAACAAGCATGGTAAGCAGCTCCGCTTCCTTGTTTTTTTTCCAAGAAATGTCTCAAAGCCTGTCTGTTAAATCTCGCTGATGAGAAGAAACTGAGTTTTTTTTTGTACATTTCCTCCCACAGGGTTTTCACACAGAAGGTTGGGTGTTTTTGGCTCACCAATATTCCATAGACAATCCCACAGCCCTCTAAAAGAAGTTTGCTCAGAGCTTCAGTTTTTTCCCGGTAAGCAGCAGAGTTTGAAAATCTGACTTAACTATTATTATTGATATCTGTATGAGGGGATCTCGCTGAAGTTTTATAATCATAATCATTGTTGTTCATGTGTTCGTGACGTTAGTCCAAGTCCAGAGTCGAGGTTTCAAGACGCTCAGAACAAAGACCAGACGGTTGGAGTCTGGCTATGATGGTCCGGTGGAATCTGAGACCTACACCCCAGCCTTCATGAAGGTCAGCAGTTTTAATGATTCTGTCTAATTGAAAGAGCTGACTATCTGTGAGGCAGATCGAACTGCCAGAGGAACGATAGAATCTTAAAGACATTGAGGAGAGAAAAGTTATACTAACCAAGCTGAAGTGTAACTCAGAGGTTCTTGTCAGTCTGAGAGAGTAACGCAGTGGTGTTTAGGACTTAGATGTAGAGGATAATCTTTCCCCTAAAGAAAGAGTAGCTCCGTCTTTTTGAGTGTGAGGTAATGTGTAGACACCACGCACTGAGGTCTTTAAGACATGCAGAGATGCATCCCTTACTTTGTGTATCGGACGGCGTGAAGGAGAGTCGGAGCCGAGTGTCGTCGTCCCTCTTTTTATGCCCACAGGAGATCCAGGATTATTTAGTGTGTACACATAGCAAAAAAGCCTATAAATGTGTTAAGCAACCTTCTCTTTCTTTCCGCCTCAGGGTTTGTTGATGAGGGAAAGGCGACCAGAGCCTCAGTCTTTGGATGAACTGGTGAAACATAAGAGCCTTCCAGAAAACCAGCAGGAGGCTTTCAAGACGGGCTTCACCGAGGGGTTCATGAAATCCCAGGCTTTCACCCAGAGAACACAAGGCACGTGGCTCCCTTCCTCAGCCACCAGGCGCTACAAATGAAATATAAAGATTCTCCGAGTCGACTTCTGAGCACCTTTTTTTTACCTTTTGTCTCTGCACTGTTTCTCCAGACTCGTTGAGGAGAACCCGGTTGATCCTGCTGGTCCTTTTACTGCTTGGTATTTATGGTCTGTCCAGAACCCCGTTTTTCTCCGGTAAAGGCTCCTTTTCTGACGCTGGTTTGTTTCAGTCTTCTTTCTCTTCTATACTCGCAAATCAACTTGCAAAGCCGACACGCACAATGCAAACAGAACAAAGCTCATAAGTGTGTCTGACGATGAATTAACTGAGTGCATAGCTCTGTCTAGCTTATAGGACATGATTAATCATCTGCTTAGTACTGCAGAGTATTAATACTTATATATCCATATCAACAGTTAATGTTTCCATCACCTCCTGCAGGAACTTGATACATATGAATCTCTGCAGCAAACATGTACAGCAGTAATCAACAGTTGTCTGCTGTGTATTCACGATGGTAAAAGTTGGGGTTGTCTTGTCATTTCACAGTGAGGTTCCGCACCACATCGGGCCTCGACTCCGCAGTGGACCCCGTCCAGATGAAGAATGTGACATTTGAACACGTCAAAGGGGTGGAGGAGGCGAAAAATGAATTGCAAGATGTCGTCGAGTTCCTGAAGAATCCCCAGAAGTTTACTGTTCTGGGTGGGAAGCTGCCCAAAGGTGGGGTCGCTTTGTTCCGTCAAATTGTTCCGTGTGCTTAGAACCTAGTGTAACCTGACAATGTGATCCTCTCAGGGATCCTGCTTGTCGGTCCGCCGGGCACCGGAAAGACTCTGCTAGCACGAGCTGTTGCCGGGGAGGCTGACGTGCCTTACTACTACGCCTCTGGATCTGAGTTTGATGAGATGTTTGTGGGTGTTGGCGCGAGTCGCATCAGGAACCTTTTCAGTAAGTTTGTCGAGTAAATGAGGACTCGTTTTATTGAAGGGGAGACAAACCAGCACGGCTGTATAACTTCCTCTTTTGCTTTGCAGAGGAGGCAAAAGCCAACGCCCCCTGCGTCATCTTCATCGACGAGCTGGACAGCGTTGGCGGGAAGAGAATCGAGTCTCCGATGCATCCGTACTCCAGACAAACCATCAACCAGCTGCTGGCTGAGATGGACGGGTCAGTGTTCTGACACCCACCACCTGAAGGATATTTAGTTCTTATGTTCTAAATGTTTCTGTGTTTTTACAGGTTTAAACCAAACGAGGGCGTCATCGTCATCGGTGCTACAAACTTTGCTGAAGCTTTAGATAAGTATGTTCACATTTCAGACAAACGCTTTATTAGAAGTTCAACTACAGGAAGTAGCACTACGAGTTTTAATCACATCTACTTCGCTTCTACTTTCCAGCGCTCTGGTTCGGCCCGGGAGGTTTGACATGCAGGTGACGGTCCCCCACCCGGACGTGAAAGGACGCACCGAGATTCTCAACTGGTACCTCTCCAAGATTAAAGTGGACTCAGGTAGTGAAGTTACTGCGTTCACTTCAAACAGTAAAACAGTCATGAAGGGTTAATGTCTTCTCATTTACACTCTTGACAACGAAGCAAATGTGTTTTCTACACATGTTAAACTATTCCTTTTCTTTTGTTTTTGCATCCTGAAATTTGAAATCTCCCTTTTAATTTGATATTGTTGAAAACATCCTGCACATTCTCCCGAAACTGAACCTCTTTAATCAACTGAAACCTGTACAAAGGACGCCAGGGAGGAAAGCTTTTGTTTCCTGGTTGTGTGAAGGACGCTATTGTCTGATCACCTTCATAAAGAAGCCTTTTTCAATTGTGTGTGTGTGTGTGTGTGTGTTCATTGTGCAGCTGTAGATGCTGAGATCATCGCCCGGGGCACCGTGGGATTCTCTGGAGCTGAGCTCGAGAACCTGGTCAACCAGGCCGCCCTGAAGGCGGCGGTGGACGGGAAAGAGATGGTCACATTGAAGGACCTGGAGTTCGCTAAGGACAAGATCCTCATGGGTGAGTACGCACATCTACACACTCAATGAGATGAGCATGAACAGAAGCTGAGTTTTAATCCAAGTCCTTTTTCATTTCAGGCCCTGAGAGGAAGAGTGTTGAGATTGACAAGAAGAATAAGACTATCACTGCGTATCATGAGTCGGGACATGCAATCGTTGCTTATTACACAAAGGATGCGATGCCCATCAACAAGGCCACCATCATGCCTCGAGGACCGACTCTCGGCCATGTGAGCATTCATATCACTCTCCTACCAGTTGTGTATGTTCCCTTTTTTGTTTTGTTGTAACCTGTGTTTGTCCTCCAGGTGTCGCTGCTCCCGGAGAACGACCGCTGGAGCGAGACGAGAGCCCAGCTGCTGGCTCAGATGGACGTCAGCATGGGAGGTCGAGTAGCAGAGGAGCTCATCTTCGGGGACGACTACATCACCACAGGTGGGATTAAGTGTAGTTGAAGCGGGTGGTTGGGTTAGGAGCTACATAGTTGCTCATAGCTTTGTGAGGCTACATTGGTGTCCTAACAGGTCCGTCTGGCTCTGTTTTACTTCTTCTTAAGACGAACCAGAACAGATGCTAAACTACCTATTTTTTAAATGGCAGTCACAAAGTTTTGTTTCCCTCTCAAGCAGCATTATTTTAATCTCCTGGGATTGTGCAATTTCAGGTGCATCCAGTGACTTCGATGGAGCAACCAAAATAGCCAGAATGATGGTGACCAGATTCGGCATGAGCGACAAGGTAAAACCTTTATTTGTCTGACTGAACAGACCGTTCAGGACTTCCTCTTGTCACGTAACAAGCAGGCAGACTGGTTCTTTATTTATATGATGTAAACTTGTGTTTGCACAAAACCATGTGAAACTTGCCTTAAAATGTAAAATGTCTGAAGATAATTTCAATCCCTGCTCTGTTGATCATTGAACCATCCAACATGGATGGCCATACAGCATCCGAATGTTCAGTAACTAGCTGAAGCACAAAAGGGTCTTTTGTTAGTAGAAATCTGAGGATGTGACTCTGTGTTCTCCTGCAGCTCGGTGTTATGACCTACCGAGATGTAACCAAGCAGAGCCCCGAAACTCAAGCCGCCATCGAACAGGAAGTCCGGGCTTTACTGAACGTGAGCATTTCTACAGCGCTCTCACATTAACAGATTAATCTGTACAAATAATCTGAAACCTCTTTTATCTGTCTCTCTCTTCCCTCCAGGACTCGTATGAGCGTGCTAGAAGCATCCTGAAGACCTACAGTAAGGAGCACGAGAAGTTAGCTGACGCCCTGCTGACATACGAAACCCTGGATGCCAAGGAGATCCAGATGGTGCTGGAGGGCAAGTCGCTGGACCACTAGAGATACCTCAGTTTGGACTCGTGTGTCACCTGTATATATACGATGCTGTGCAATCGAGCACAGGCCTTTGTGAGGCCTTGTATTTCATTTGTTTGTATCCCTCTTATTATCTACGTGAAGATATGACACCTTTCCCCTCTCTCATGCATTTTTTTTATTTTTTATTTTTAAGCCCGGACATTTTGTTTTAACATTTTTTTAAAGCACCTCAAAAAGATGAATTCAATACAAATAAATATTTGTTCTCTGCAAATTTATTTTTCTGCAGCGCGTCAATGTTTCATGTCGTGCTAGTTACCATGACGATGTAGATCATTCAAAGACAAGACGATTGATGATTTAATTTATTCGTCTATTGATCTTTGATCTCTGGTGCAAACCATAGTACCTCAAAGTACCTCAATCTAGAATGTACCATTTGGAAATCATCCGCTCTCTATTATGCTTTGTTCTTATTTATTTAAGTGCCCAGTGATGTGTCCTCCTCCTCTTCCTCCTCTTCTAGAGTTAGCGATCGACCCTCATGTCCCATTAAAAGCTCACCTGTGACTGATACATGAGGGGAAACGTGTAAATAATGTGAGTGTGTTAAAGGATTGATTTTGTGCTTCTGTTTGTTCCTACAACACAAAGCCTTCTTGTAGCTCAAATAAAGGTTATTCTTCCTCCTGAATGTGTTTCACATGATTCCACTGACACTTGAAGCTGCAGTAAACCATTTGAGAAATACACACTTTTATAAGGCTGTCATGGCAACTGAATTAACAAACAATTGTCTATGCATCCGTCTCAATCCGCTGTCATCAAATTATTACTCTTCAGAGAATGTTACAAGTAGTGCGGTACGTCCATCAATACATAAACAGAATCATATGTGCCAGTGTCTTGTAATTACTACGTGTGCCAGCAGAGGCTGCTGTTGCTCTGCAAAAGCTGCATTATGTTGCTTTAACTGAATGGATAGGATGAAACATCTTTCTTTATAAGCTATATATAAACTACATTCACCAGCAACTCACTAATCTCTTAATTAGCTGCTCAGGTTAATATGAGGAAGACTAAGAATGAGGGGAACCTCTCTTCTCCAAACAAAAGCTCCTTCACTGCATGCCTTTAACCTACAATTAGTGCCCAGATGAAGCCCACCTGAGGTGCAACAAGCCAGGGCTTTGTTAGGGTCTCCTTGTCCCCTCTTTCAATGACACCTCACATGTTTATAAGGGCTTGTGCGGTTACAGCAGCACTTGTTCTGACCGAAGAGGGAGCACCCAGCTTCACATGGAGAGGCTTGAAAGTTACCTTACAATAAAGTCCAACGTCATTTACAAGGCGGAATGGAGGACGCAGACGATGACATCGCAGTTATTGGGATTGGATGCAACTTCGCTGGAGGTACGATGAAATAAGAGCTTACAACTTCTGTGCTTTTAATTTTTCCTGTTGCCTTAATTTAAAAATGGACTCGTTTCCTCTCAGGTGAGGGATTAGATAATTTCTGGAGGGTTCTCTCGGAGGGAAGAAACTGTGTTGTAGATATTCCACCAGAGAGGTTTGACACCACATTTTGGTTTCATCCTGCTGAAAGCAAACCCGGCAAGACACAGACGACCAAAGCTGCTCTTATCGATGGGTAGGGATCGAATCTGCTCAGACGGATTAGATATCCTCCTGTGAGATATTTGAATTATGATGGATTGTATATTCTTTTAATATCAGGTTTAATGAGTTTGATCACAAGTTTTTTGGCATTACCGAAGCGGAGGCCGACTCCATGGACCCGCAGCAGAAGCTCCTCCTTCAGTGTTCATACAGGGCATTAGAAGATGCCGGGATCCCGATGGAGGACGTCAGTGGAAGCAGAACGGGAGTTTATATAGGTGACTAACCTTCTTCTGGAATGCATAGAAGGCTCTTAACACAGATGACCTGAATGTAACATGCACTGCTGTGTCGCAGGTCTTATGAACAGGGATTACGAGATGCTCCGAAGTAACGACCCTACCACTATAACTCACTACAACGGTACTGGGACGGCGATGAGCATCAACGCCAACAGACTTTCCTTCACTTTTAATCTCACCGGCCCCTCATTCGCCATCGACAGCGCATGTTCTTCTTCTTTGGTGGCTCTACATGTAGCCTGCCAGGCTATAAAACAAGGTAAACACTCACTTCAAGTCAAATTATGATGTTTTAATATTCCTCATTTCACAGCCCGTCTCTCCACTAGGAGACTGCGAGATGGCCTTATGTGGAGGGGTCAACTGCATCGTAGAGCCGAGAGTGTTTGTTGCTCTCAGTAAGGCCAAGATGATCTCACCTGACGGTACCAGCAAACCGTTCTCCAGCAGAGCCGATGGCTACGGTAGAGGGGAGGGCTGTGGCGTCCTTCTTCTGAAGCCACTTAGAAACGTGAGAATATTGTGTTTTTGTTATTTGATATCGGGAGATTAATACATGCATAGCGATGCTTATGGTATGCCTTTCTATTCAAAGGCTGTACAAGACTGCAACAAAGTTTGGGGTATCATCACCAAAACAGCGGTCAATCAAGATGGGCAATCGGTCACTCCAATCACCAAACCCTCCGTGGTTCAGCAAGAGGAGCTGCTTCGAACGATCTACTGCGAGCGTGACCTCGCAAATGTCCAGTACATTGAGGCACATGGGACTGGAACCCCAGTTGGAGACCCGACAGAGGCGGCAAGCATCTCAAACATCATTGCTAAAGGTCGACCTCCTGGAGCAGAGACACTGCAGATTGGCTCAGTGAAGGGCAACATTGGACACACAGAGTCCGCAGCAGGAGTGGCTGGACTCATCAAGGTTCTCCTAATGATGAAGCACGAGACAATAGTTCCTACTGTTTTCTACTCTCAAAGCAGTTCAAGCTTGGACCTGAAAGCCTTGAGTGTAAGTATTCCCACTAAAGCTGAAAGATGGAGGACGAGCGGGTCATTAAGGAGGGTTGCCGGGGTAAACAGCTTTGGGTTTGGGGGCACAAATGCACATGTGATTGTAAGGGAGTATAAACAGACCACAGTTCTCACGCAGATCCCAAAAGGCTGCCCAAAACTCTTTGTCATATCTGCAGCCTCTGAGCGATCATTGATCCAAACCATTGCTGACACCCACCAGAGGCTTTGCAAGGATCCAACCGTTGACCTGCAGGCACTGTCATACACCTCGACATGTGGGAGGAGTCATAGCAAACACAAATACCGGAAGGCGATGCTCGTGTCCTCCCTCTCCGATTTACAGCATCAGCTGGCATTAAGACCAAAGGTTGTGTCAACTAAGTCAAACATTCAGGTGGTGTTTGCCTTCAGTGGGAACGGGGTGGCCTTCAGGGGTATGTGCAAGCAACTCTTTAGAGACATTCCTATTTTCAAGGAAAAGGTGAGAGAAGTTGAGAGTCTCTTTCAAACCTATAAAAGTGTCGGCATCAGTCAATGGCTCGCCGGCGACTACGATGGTGATGATTTAAGGCAGCCTGACGTCGTCCAGCCTCTTCTCTTTGCTATTCAGGTTGGCATAGCCACTCTCCTGAAGCACTGGGGTATCAAACCTGACGCTGTGCTTGGACACTCTCTGGGCGAGGTCACCGCCGCTCACTGCTCTGGCCTATTGTCTCTCGGGGATGCCGTTAAAGTGGTGTACCACCGCAGTGCTCTCCAGAGTCAGGTCGCGGAAGGGAAAATGCTCGTGGTCGGTAACGTGGCTGTAGAAACGATAGTTAAAATCCTTACAGTTTTCTCAGGGAGAATTTGTGTAGCTGCCTTCAACAGCCCACGATCGTGCACTCTGTCAGGTGATGCAGATGCTGTAGATGTCCTCAAGGAACAGCTGCAGATGATGTTTGCAGATACAAATATCTTTCTCCACGTCTTAGATGTTCCAGCAGCTTATCATAGCCATATAATGGATCCTATAGTCGGGGACATTGAGAGGAACATAGACTGTTTGGACGTCAACGACATGGAGTGCCAACTCTTTTCCACCGTCACTGGAGACAGCTGCACGGAGGGAGAGTTTACCACCGGCAGGTACTGGGCGAAGAACATCAGAGAGCCTGTTTTATTTGAACAAGCACTGCGGGCTGCCACCAGACACAAGCAGTCAACTCTCTTTGTGGAGATTGGACCACGGAGGGTTCTTCAGAGATACATACAGGAGACGGTGGGGAAGGATGCTATCGTTTTCCCCTCGGTCCAGCCGGAGAAAGAATTGGAAACAATCTTGTCTACGGTGGCGAAACTATTTCAACTGGGCATCGATGTGCACTGGCGTGAGCTTTACCCGGGCTGGAAAACATCCCCCACGGCTCTTCCTGTATATTGTTTCGACAACACAAAGAAAGAAATGTGTTTTGAAGCCATCAGAAAAGGAGACAAATCCTCTGCTCTTTCTCCTCATACGCTCGTAAAGCAGGATGACAAAGACTTCATGTGCTGCCTCTCGGTGGAGACGGCACCTTATCTTTGGGAGCACAAAAACAACGGCGTTTCCATCGTGCCTGGCGCCTTCTATGTCGAACTAGCGTACGCTTCGTTGATGGCGCATTTAAAGCCAAAGAAGCCCGTCTCCTCGCTCCAGCTCAGCGTAACATTTCAGAGTCTGTTGACGCTCAGCTCCGACCGCCACCTGTTGAGAGTGACGCACGACGAAGGCGCATTTAAGATACACTCAGCTGCTGCCACTCATGCCTGCGGTAGCTACAGGTGTACGGAGGGACGAGCTGTGTTAGAGGAACCTGACATACGTCTTGACATGATCTCCAAGAGGTGCAAAATGGTTCTGAACAGATCAGAGATTTATTCCCTTCTCTCTCGGGCAGGATTCGAGTACGGCTCCGCGTTCAAACTTCTCGACGCCGTGCGTTTTGGAGACGAACTGAAAGAAGCTGTAACAGCGATTAGAATACCTGCAGAGCATGTGAAGCATCTTCATGACTATTTCATCCACCCTGTGCTGCTGGACTGTTTCCTGCAAATGACAGCGGTCGTAGCAATGGGATGCCTAACAGCCAGACAGGGATTCCCCTCGGCCATCGGCGGAGTCATCGTTTCAGCGCCACTGCACGAGGAAATGGTCGTCTACCTGCGAGCGACTCAAGAAACTTCAGACTTTCTTGATGTCTGCGGTTGCTTTTCTGACACGGAGGGAAAAGTACTGGTGGAACTCAAGGAGGTGAGGATCACTTTTTTGGGCAGCTGCTCAAAAACTCCTCAGTCACTGTTCTTCCATAATGAAATAATCCCAATCCCCGACGAGACACGTTCGGATTGGAAAATTAAAGCGTTCGTTTTCGAGGACAAACTGGGCATTGCAGAAGCACTTAAGCCGTACATGCATCCAGACTCAACAGCTGTGGAGAGAAGAGAGAACTGGACGTCCAAGCAACTACAAGATTTACTGTTGCAGTCACCTAATTTGAGAGAGGTCCTCTTCATTTGGGGTGCAGAGGACCTAAGTGACTTGTCACCCGAGAGGACGCTGGAGTGCTTGGTGACTTGCTGTGAGCTATTCCGTCGTGTTGTTTTAGCTCTAAAAGAGAGCAAATCCTCTTTCACTGTCCGCGTCATTACCTACAGATCCACAGAGACGACCGTGGATCGTATCAGTGCTGGTTTTGTGCTGGCCGGTATGACGAGGGCTTGTGCGGCCGAGATGGCGGGTCTCTGTTTCCAGCTGATTGACCTCTCGTCTGTGACCGTCGATGACATTGCAACTCTGGTTCATGTGATAAAGACCTGCGACCAACAAGAGGTCACCGTCTGCAAAGGGCGGGCATCGACACCAAGAATAGCACCGACCCCTTTGACGTCACTTGAGGCTGATATGCACTCAGCATATCGGAGGGACTTCATCCTACAAACTAATCATCCGTACAGGGCGGCGAGGTTGTCGGCCATCCCCTTTGTCGCAAGTGAACATCTCATCCTGGAGAAATCAGTTGAGGTTCAGCTAACCAACATATGTGTGCACTCATCCGATTACTTTCCCGTCACACTCTCCCATTTGAATTTTGGTGAGACGCTGTATTGGAACGAGCTTCCGTCACGAGATCACACGCTTCTGGCTTTAGATTTTAGTGGCATCGTCACAGCTGTTGGGAAAGACGTTCGCGATCTAAAAGTGGGAGACCACATTGCTTCGTGTTATCCACTCGCCGCCACCGCAGAGATTATAATTCCTGATTCGGTGTGTTACAACACAAGGAGACTCCCGTTCCTGAAAGGATCCCCGTGTTTGTCTTACTTTATTCTGGCCTGGGAGATCCTGCAGAGGATGCTGCCTCATGTAAAGGAGAGAAAACTGGCTATCGTCAGCTCAAACTCTGCCTCTGCTCTGGTGAAAGTGTTGGCTTTGACAGCAAACAGATCGGGATGGAATGTGTCCTGTTCGCCCCGTTTCCTAGGAGCACCTCTGGACTCTCGAGTATTTGTCTTCCTGCCCCCGTTTGATCCGTCCTGGCAGGAAATACACGACACCCATGAGAGGGATGTTATCTTTCTGTGCAGCTCTCACATGTCGACTTCACTCTCTGCAAATATGTTTGCATTCAACAGTGAACTTGTGCACGTTCACACTCTCGATGTGACTCGTGTTCTTCAAAAAGCCAATCTGAAGGTACAAAACAGGGACATCTTCAACTGGCTGATGTCACTCGGTTTTGACACAGAATCTCTACCTCTGAAAAGCGAAACATTTCAGATATCAAGCGCAGCGGAACCTCAGAGCAACTCAGAGTCCTACTTCACCTCAACGACAGTGCGCCAAGTGGTGTTAGAGCGCCGGGCATCAGACGGTCCGGTGTCTGATATCCCTTTGCTCATCAAGTCTGGACAGCTGTTTGAAAAGGGCTGTGTTTATATCGTAACTGGAGGCCTCACCGGTTTGGGACTGGAGACGGTAAAGTTCATCGCCCGTCACCACGGTGGCTGCATCGTAACGCTGTCCAGACGGACTCCAACAGAGGAAATGCAGTTTGAAATGGATCTCCTACAGAAAACATACGGCGTCGCTATAATGAATGTCAAATGTGACGTTTCTGTCTCGAGACAGGTGGCGGAGGCCATGTCAAAGACTGAGCAGAGGTTCCCCTCTTGTCCAGTTAAAGGAGTGTTTCACAGCGCCGCCGTGTTACATGACGCACTGATTGACAACCTGGACGAGTCCCTCTTCCGAAAGGTCCTGCAGCCCAAAGCGAGCGGAGCTCTCAACCTTCATCACGCAACACTCAACAAGGAACTTGACTTCTTTGTGTGCTACTCTTCCATCTCCTCATTCATTGGCAATGCTTCCCAAAGTAACTACGCAGCAGCCAATTCTTTCCTTGACACCTTCTGTCATTATCGGCGACACCTCGGGCTTCCTGCACAGTCGATCAACTGGGGTCCTTTGAACCTCGGCCTCCTGCTGAACAAACACCGCATCCGGAGGTTCCTGGAGGCAAAAGGAATGACGATGATGGATGTGTGTGAGGTTCACGAGGCGCTCGAGAAGTGTCTTCTTATGAACAGGCCTCAGCAACTCATATGCAAGTTCAACTTCAAGAACCTCAGCGCTCACGTGCTCTCACAGAACGCGTCTCTCAGAGAACGACTGTCTGCTCTGGTGGAAGTGGAGCTAAAGGACGACGCGAGGGTTGAACGCGACGTTCAGCATTCCACTTCCACACATTTGCTCGTGAGAGCGATTGTAAGTGACACAAGCGATGTAAGCGTCGATGAGCTGGACGATGACGCCGGTTTGAGCGCTCTGGGGATCGACTCCATGCTGGCCATGACTCTGCAGAACAAGATCTTCCAAGAAACCTCGGTGAATGTTCCTCTGGTCCGAATATTGGACCCCAGCAGCACACCGGCCACTTTGGCAGCTTATGTAATGAATGAACTTCATGAATGTTCAGGCTCTGTTCTTCTGGGATCAATCAGCTGAGTGACGAAGTATATGTTCTTACTGTAAGACTTTTGTTTGTGTATCCAGAACCTGATATAACTTAACTGCACAGTAACTGTTCTCTAATGTGGGGATGTCACGTGATGTTGTTGTGTACTTTATTCAGTCATATATACAGTATATATATTACGTAAGCCTGCACAAAGCATGATATAAATATCATGTAATATAATGTTGTTCATTTAGTTATTATTGTACTGTCGGGACCTGGCTGATGAAGTCATAACAACAGGAGACCAAGCAAGTAGACAAGAAGAGGTTTATTTCCAGAGCTCAGTAGCGTAGGGATGGGAGTGTAATCAGCAGCAGGTTTGGAAGGACCAGCTGATACAAACGAAGTCAGCAAGTAATAAACACGTTTGTTTCTTCTCCGCAGAGTGTAATAAAACTTCAACTGTCATAAAAGATTTCAAATAAAATATTAACTACACCTGAAACTGATTGTCATCATTACCAGCTTGTTTCATTGTGTCACAAACCAAATGACTTGTTCTAGGTCACCATGTAGGAATACATGTGTCCATACTTTTAAACAAAATATGAATGCGGAGGGTTTGTAAACATTACAAACAGTTGCAACATTAAATGTGTATTGTAATAATTTTTTGATATATTTTTGCTTTCATCAGACAACACTGGTACAAATACATTAATGTAAAATATCCATCTATATATTACATGAAACAATGTGATGAATGAGCAGACAAACAGCAGGAGACTCAATAATCATGGACCTACTTAAACGACGGGAGAAGCCAGAATCATCAGGTTTCGTTTGATCAGCATCATAAAGTTGATAATCACAATCAATCTGTTAACAGAGATAAAAACTTTATTGGAGTTGTGATTGACAGGCAGATAAACGTTTGTATCATGTGGACTGAACTCTGACACGAAGAGTCAAAAAAATTAACAAACATTCATAAAATAAATTGTATACAAGTAAATTATTCACAGTTCAATTAATTATTTGCTCACAATTGTTTTGTATATTTATCATCAAACACGTCGACGGGATGAGTGATAATAAACATTCCTTTAAAATTTAACACGTACAAAATTAAGAATGTTAAAAAAAAATGTAAAATACTGTTAAACAATAATATAATGACGAGCCAGTCGAGGACCAGAGGCCAACACAGGACTAAAAACAAACATACAAACAATAATAGAATCATACTGCACTGTCGAGTCCACAAACTGTGATGTAAATAAAGTGATAACAAAAAGTGAAACGATGATCGAACCACGAGCCAATAGAACGACTGGAGTCACGTAGGAGACTAAACACAAGCAAATACAGATAATATAATATCACATCATCAGTTTACTATTGAATTCAAGGGTAAAATGTTTTACAACCTGGTTGAATAATCATCCACTTTTACAACGGGAAGAGACTCTCGGTCATCGGTGAAACTTTCTCCGCCGCCCTCGTCACTCAGGATCGCGACCACCGTCGTCAGCGTCGCGTTGGGATCCAGCAGCTTCACCAGAGGAACATTCACGCCTCTCTCCTGAAAGATGAGATTCTGCAGAGTCATGGCCTGCATGGAGTCGATGCCCAAGGACGAGAGAGGCGACTCGTCCTTCAGCTCGCTCACGTCCATGCCGATGGTCTCGCAGAGCAGCGAGACGACGTAGTCCTTCGGTGAGACGTAGTTGTCGGCTTGTGTAGTTTGAGAGTCGACCTCTTTGGATTTTTGGAAAGCCTCCTCCACTAACCCAGACAGGCGCATGGTCAACGCCGCATTCTGAGAGAGGATGTTGTACCGGATGTTTCGGAAGTGAAACCTGCATATGGCCTGTTGGGGCCGGTTGATGACGAGGCACTGCTCCAGGCTTTTGTGGATCTCCCCCACGTCCAACACCATCATTCCTTTTGCCTCCAGGAATCGCTGGAAGTGCTCTTTGTTCAGGAGGAGGCCGAGGTTCAGCGCTCCCCAGTTGATCGACTGTCCGGGCAGCCCGAGTTTGCGCCGGTACTGACAGAACATGTCGAGGAACGTGTTTGCCGCTGCGTAGTTTGTTTGTGATGCGTTTCCCAGGAAGGCTGAGATGGAGGAATAACACACGAAGTAATCTAACTCGCAGCTTTGCGTCGCTTGGTGTAAATTGAGAACGCCGTTTACTTTGGGTTTGAAAACCTTCTCATAGAGAGATCGGTCGAGGGTCTCAATGAGCCCATCGTGCAAGACGACCGCACTGTGAAAAACCCCTCTGATTGGATAACCGAGACATTTCAGGCTTATGCCTCTGATGACCTTGTGCACTTGCTCAGCGTCCGATATGTCACACTCCATGGTGGTGATGCGGTTACCGCACTGCTTCTCGACGTTGTGTATGTCTTTTTGCACACCTGCCGTCGGTTTGCTCCTCGAGAGTATGACAACGTGCTCGCCCCCCTTTTGCGAGATGAACTTTACCGTTTCAAAGCCGAGTCCAGAGAGGCCGCCTGCCACGACGTACACCGCTCTCTTGCGGAAAAGCGTCTTTTTCGTCGGCAGCAGCGGGATGTCCGATCGTGTGGTGGTGAGACCTTCTTTTAGAGCCACAACGGCCAGTTTCTTTGAGTTGAAGTATGATTCTGGCTCCTCTGATTGGATCTCCTCAGACGTCCCACTCTGGAAGGTGAAGCTTTCAACAGAGCACCTCTTGCTCAGGTTCAAGGACTTGAGCCAGTTATAAATGTGTCGCGTTTGCACACTCAGGGATCCCTTTTGCAAAACGACCGGCATGTGAATTGTCTGCACGTGAACACTTTCCTTTAACACATCTTGAGCAAGCGAAGGCTGCATGTGAGAGTCACAGACGATGACAACGTGTTGGACACCAGGGAAGTTGCAGACCTTTGTAATCAGTGATTCGTCATATGGAGGCAGAACAATGAATGCGTCCACTTGATTTTTCTCTACCAAAGAGACGTTGCGCTGCATTCTGACAGTCACATTCCATCCTGATTTGGACGATGTCTTTGCCAAGACTTTAACCAGAGCAGAGTCGGGTGCAGAGGAAATGATACCGAGGTGATGTTTGGCTCGAGGCAGGGCTCGCTGCAGGATCTCCCATGCTAGCACGAAATAGGACACACAGGGTGTTTTCTGGAGGAATGGGAAGCGTTTGATGCTGTAACAAACGCCCTGTGGGACTCTGACCGTGCTCGCGGCCACCGCAGGGTAACAGGAAGCCACGTGGTCTCCCACTTTAAATTTCCTGACATCCTTCCCCACCGCTGTGACGGTACCACTGAAATCAAGAGCGAGGAGCTCGTGGTTCTGTGACGAGTGTTTGTTCCAGTACAGCGTCTGGCCGAATCTCAGATGCGAGGCGCTGACTGGGAAGTAATCTGATGAGTGAACACATATCGTAGTAGGCTGAATATCAACTGACGTGTCGTCGATCTGCCGGGCCTCCTCGTGAGACTGAACGGCAGTCAATCGAGTCGTCTCATATGGGTCAGCTGTCTGAAGAACGCAGGGTTGAGACTTGTTTAAGGTAAAACGGCCCACTGAGTTGTCAGTTATTTCAGGTAGGGTACGCACAATGGACGGCTTCAGCACTAGCCCGCCTTTTACCACCAATTCAGGGAACTTGCTGCAAGGATACGCCCTCAGGACGTCAGACAGAGCTGCTATGTCCTCAGCAGAGACACTGCTCATATCAATCAGTTGGAAGGACAGATCAGGAATCTCTGCAGCGAATGATCTCGTCATGCCAGCGAGAGCAAAACCTGGATTGATGTGGTCTATTGTGATGTCTGATGAACGGTAGGTTACGGCTCTGATGGAGTTGGGGAAGCGAATTCGCTTGAGCTCCAGGACTATTCGGCGTAAGATCTCACAGCAGCTCGCCAACTTCTGCAGGACAACGTCGGCCTCAAGGGAAGTGAGGTTCTCGTCACCCCACAAGAATAAGACCTCGTCAAAGTCTTTCTCGATATCTGTGATGTTGAGATCTGACAGGAGCGAGGGAAACCCGTAACTCAAGATGTCTTTTGCATTCATGAAGGGAATATATCGAGACCTCGAGTCCAAGTGTTGCTGCAGGCCCTTCGAGATCCCAACACGGTCACAGAAGACCAAGGCCCTCAGAGGAGGAGCAGATTTAATACCTTCAGGGATGACACCAAAAGCATTATGGTAGAAGTACTCTTCAACTACGTGAGAGCGACTGCCGAGGTACTTGATTATCACATGCTTCACCTCAACCAACACCTTGCCTTCCTGATCTGCAAAGCAACCGCACACCTCAAAGTGATCAACACCCACATCAGTTGCTCTCAGATACACAATCATCTCATCTTGCAGGGGTTCCAGTACCGTCAAGCTTCCTATTTTGGCAGGAAACCCCGGTCTACCAGTAAAAATGTGCTCAACAGTGACTGGGAGAAGCTGCATCCAGAAGTCCAGGATGACAGGGTGAATGCAGTAGTCGTGCAGCTGAGAGCGAAGCTGCTGTGGAACTGTGACCACAGCGAAGGCCTCCTTCAGATCTTCCCCATAGTGCACATCCCCCTTGTTCTGGAAGACATCTCCATACTGGAAGCCTCCTTGAGAGAGGTACCCATAGAACTCCTGACAGCTCACCACAGATGTGCATCTTTTGTAGATGGCACCTAAGGAAACGTACTGCTCCTCTATCAAGCGCTCCTTCTTTGAAACCACTGTGCCGGATGCATACCTGGCAGATGAGGAGAACACTGAGAAACTAGTTCCTGGCTCTGCTTGCTCGAGCTGCACCTTAATTTCTGGCGGATTTTGGGTTAAAACAAATGGACTGTGAAAACTGACACCGAGCTGCAGTGAGTTGAGGGGAACTTTCGGTTTGGCAAAGGCCATGAACGCGGCTAAGCCCAACTCAGCGTAGAAGGCCCCGGGGATGATGGGTACACCGTTGTGTTTGTGCTCTCTGAGGTAGAAAGAGGCATCGGACTTCAGGTTACAGCTGAAAATATTGCTGTCACTCCCTGTGGGACAGAGGACAGGGTGGTAACTCACTGTGTTGCTCTGCGCTGCTCTGATGATGACGTCCCTGTCCGAGCAATCAAACTGGTACCTCGGGAAAGGCAGCGGTACTGTCTCACATCCCCTGTAGGAGGTGTTCCAATCTACTTGAACCCCAAGCTCGAACAGCCTGGAAACAACAGACATTGCTGTTTCGTGATCTTTCTCTGGCTGCAGCGAGGCGAGAACAGCTGTGTCGTTACCGAGCGACTCCATGATGTTCCTCTGCAGGGCTCTCCTCGGCCCTATCTCTACAAAAACTGGATGTTTCTTCCCATTAGTCGCTGACCACAGCGCCCGCTCAAAAGCGACTGGCTCGCGCATGTTTCTCGCCCAGTATTCACCTGTGCAGAACTCCAGCTGCTGTGCCTCCTCGCCCGTCACTGTCGAGAACAACTGCGTGTTGAGATCGTTCGCTTCTAAGCAACCAAGCGCCTCCCTGATTTCTGGCAGGATCGGGTCCATCATGTGGCTGTGATAAGCAGCGGGGACGTCCAGTACACGGATAAACAGATTCTGACTCCTGTCGGTGGCGCTTAGCTCCGCCTTGAAGCTCTCTATGTCGTCTGCATCACCCGAGACTGTGCATGACTGCGGGCTGTTGAATGCCGCAAGACTAATTCTACCAGCGTAACGAGGGAGAAGAGCGGTGACCTCTGATACAGGCATGTTGCTGACCACAAGCATCTTCCCCCCCATGACTTTGCTCTGGAGAATGCTGCGGAAGTAGATGACCTTCACCGCATCTTTAAGGGACAAGAGGCCGGCGCAGTGAGCGGCTGCAACCTCGCCGACGGAGTGCCCCAGCATCGCGTCCGCCGTGACCCCCCAGTGACCGAGCAGGGTGGTGACGCCGACCTGGATAGCAAAGAGGAGAGGCTGGACAACGTGTGGATCATTGAATTCAGGGCTCTCACATTCGCTCTCTAGCGTGCACAAGATGTTCAGCGTACTCAGCTTTTGGAATAGTTTTGAAATCTCTTTGATCTTATCTCTGAACACGGGCTCGTGCTTCAGCAGCTGCTTGCCCATGCCGTGATAACAGACGCCATTGCCACAGAAGACGAACACTAAACTGGGATCTGAGTAGGATGGGCTGATGTTCTTGCTAAGAGCAGCACTTAGCTTCTCTTTAAGATCAGCTGTGGATGAAACCGCGATGGCCCGTCTGTATTTGTGTTTTCGGTGGCTCCTCCTGCAAGCTGACGTGTACAACAGAGACTCCATATCTACTCTGCTGTCCAGCTGTTTAATGGTGTCCTCCATCGTCAGAGTGAGAGATTTAGGTGAGTTCGCTGAAATGACGAAGTAGTTTCCTCGCTTCTTGTTCGTCTTTCCCCGAGTCTGCGGCTGTTTGGTTTGTTTGACGATGACGTGGGCATTTGTGCCCCCAAAGCCAAAATTGTTCACACCAGCGATTCTGGCTCCGGAAGCTTCCCACTTCTCTGCTTTCTTTGGAACTTCAATGTTCAGGGCTTTGGCATCGACACTGGCCGTCTCTTCAGAGTAGAAAACTGAGGGAACGATGATCTCATGCTGCATCATCAAGAGAACCTTAATGAGTCCAGCCACTCCGGCGGCAGATTCTGTGTGTCCTATATTGCTCTTCACAGAGCCGATCCGGAGTGTCTCTGATCCAGGAGGTCTGGCTTTAGCGATGACGTTCGAGATACTTGCCGCCTCTGTCGGGTCACCGACCGGGGTTCCGGTCCCATGCGCCTCAATGTACTGGACATTTGCGAGGTCCCGCTTGGAGTAGAGTCTCCATAGTAGCTCCTCCTGTTGCGTCATCGACGGCTTGGTGATCGGAGTGACCGAGTGTCCGTCCTGGTTGACAGCTGTTTTGCTGATGATACCCCAGATGGGATCCCGGTCTTGGACGGCCTGTGAAGCAACAACAACAACCAGAATGAAACTTGAAGGGCGGTCGGAGAGCACAGACCTCCACCTCGTCTAGGACATGCAACGCTGCAACTGAAACTGACTTGTCATCCCTCAACATGTTCTATTTTCTGCATGTTCTCACCTTCTTCAGAGGCTTCAGGAGGACGACCCCGCAGCCTTCCCCTCTGCCGTAGCCATCAGCGCTCTTGGAGAACGGCTTGCTGGTCCCATCAGGCGAGATCATCTTGGCCTTGCTGAGTGCAACAAACACTCTGGGCTCTATGATGCAGTTGACGCCGCCGCACACGGCCATGTCACAGTCTCCTGATAAGATAGGACGTATATTTTAACATACGCCATGTCCGTCCTCGCTTTTACTTAGACATTCACTCCGTGCAGACCTTGTTTGATGGACTGACAGGCGAGATGAAGAGCGACGAGGGACGACGAGCAGGCGCAGTCGATCGACAGCGAGGGCCCAGTGAAGTTGAAGATGTAGGAGACCCTGTTTGATGCGATGCTCATGGCGAGCCCGGTGCCGGTCCAGTGGTTGATCACACTCGGGTGCACGTGTGCAGCATTTGTTTCATAATCCCTGTTCATTAGGCCTGTGACAAACAGCAGCGTTAGAGGAGTGGAGCAATAGATAAATATATCGCTTTCATTGACATGTAAATGTTTGTACCAGCCTACCAAAGAACACCCCTGTCCTGGTCCCGCTGGCCTTCTCTAAAGGAATCCCAGCGTTCTCTAAAGACCTGTAGACACACTGAAGCAGCTGCTTCTGTTGAGGATCCATTTGTTCCACCTCACTGTCGCTGATGCCGAAGAACTTGTGATCGAATTCGTTGAAACTGAGAAAAAAAATCAAATTCAGGAACTGTGAAGTGTTGATGTGAAATTAAGTAAAATTGTCAAGGTGATAAGTTGAAAGTTTGTCTGTTAGCAGGATTACGCAAAACCTATTGGGCCGACTTTCACTGAGCTGCAGGTGACAGAACGGTGGACTGACGGCCTCTTCTAGTGTCACTAGTCTACTAACATCATTGTGTAATTAAAGGACGAACCCGTCAACGAGCGCCGCCTTGGCCGTGCGTGACTTCCCCGCCTTGCTGTCGTCAGGGTCGTACCAGCTGGATATGTTAAACCTCTCTTTGGGAATTGTCACAGAACAGTTTCTCCCTTCCACCAAAACCTTCCAGAAGTTATCGAGCCCTTCTCCTGTTTGAAGGAATCATCCAGTTGTTGGAAGCTTGCAGGACACGTTGAGACAAACATTTACATCAACTTTTCAAATCCATCTCACCGCCTGGAAAATTGCATCCGATGCCCACGACTGCGATGTCGTCCTCAGCTTCCTCCATCCCGACTGGAAATCAAAAACAACCTCTACCACATGATAAAATGCTTCCAGGCGCCTTGAAATCCACAAAAATCCATATCTTGAATATTCTCTGTGTAGAATCAGCAGTGCATCCTTACATCTTGGCGTGCGCCCGCAGGTGATGATGCTATCACTGCCGACCTGGGCGGCTCTTATAGCCAGCCGCTTGTCTTTATTAAACATTAATGACTGATTGTATACGTGACCATGGAGACGAGGGACTCGAGTGCTCACGTTTATGGTGCCTTTGCAAATGATTAGATTATGTGATGGGTTAGATCGAGGTGTTATCGAGGTGACTCGAGGACGTCGGGGAGGTTTATCACTGTTATACTGCGACTCCCAACCGCACCAAGCACTTGAGGAAAGTTTGAATATTCTGGATTCTGACACGATTTAAATCAAAAACACATCATGAAGTTTGTTCTTATAGTATCAATGAGTTAACTGCATGTGAAGTAAGAGTGTGTGTGGGCTTCACCTTTATTACAATAGCTTTATTATTTGATATCAAACTATCAGCAGAACAAACAAAGCTCTCATGAACATGATCTCATATAAAATGTTTTATCCTGTAATAAATGTAAAATACAGAGTTTGTTTTCATTCCTCCTGTAATCTCATTTAATACGAGTCGAACCCGTCATTTCTCTAAAAGTTCTTCTGTCCTGGTACGTTTGTTCAAATATGTTACAAAACGTATTTACAACATTTAAGAAAGTTAAATCAGGTTTAAATAAGAAAGAGCTCAGCAGGAGCTGCTGTAACAGGCCGACACTCCAGCAGATGGAAAGATCTATAAATTAATATATTTAATGCAAGACTAAAGTACTTCTTTATAAAACAGTAAGAGACATCAGCAGTGATCATATTCAGCTGTTATCACCTTTATCAGTCCCTCTTATCAATCACACCAAGTTCATAATGTGTTATTAAAGCTACTAACTGTGACCTTTATGACTGCTGCTGGTGGCAGGACGACGACTCCACACACCTGATCACAGAACCTTCAGGACACCCTTGGAGAGGACCTGTGGAGTTAATCTGTCAGCAGCTGGTTGTTAGTTCACTGGCAGGAGAAGAAACACAGGATGAGCTGCAGATTAAAATCAGTTCATTAAGCCGGACAGCTGCCAGTCAAACCTACAAACGAAGGAACCAGACAGATTCACTTGTGAACTTTTATTACACGTTTTTATACAATCTGGTCCAATCATGTCGTCATACAGCAGCGTATTCTTTGTAATACTGTCTTGGTTCGTTAACATCGATGTTCACACGGTCGTTATTTCATTGACTGATTCGTCTTTCGCCGGCCGCCATTGTAAACAGTTTTTAAATAAATAGATAGCAACATGTTGAGTTTAACTTGCTAACATGGTTTCCTGTAGCAGCTGTGCTGGTTCTATTCATATATAAAATATATTGGTGACCCCCTCATGAATACATGTTGGGCCCCTGAATATGAATAAATGTTCACGAACACAAACTGATGCTCGTCTCCGTTTGTCTTTATTGTGAGGAAGAATACAAGAGAACGGCGTTGCAGTTTGACCCATTTAAAAATATTTCTCTTCTGACGTCCGTCATTTTAATCCAAATATTCACAGCAGTACGATGGAAGTTG
>CAAKHC010015658.1:16967-28498 GCA_901007825.1 Macroramphosus scolopax | reverse complement strand
TGCCTGCGGATTTTAGATCTATTTTGTGTTTTAGGTTTTTACTGTCAGTTAATTCCAGATAAGGAGGATGAAATACTGTCAGGACCAGGTGATCATCTTCAGATGTATCAGACTACCTGCTGACCCCCGTCGACCGTGTGACGAGAGGTTAAAAACAACATTCCATTGTCACAACGTTTATTTCAGTACGCTGGGACATTAGATGCCATTTCAGGCCAATTAAAGATAATTTTGATTAAACAAAGGACAATAATTGATCTTGGATTATCCAGGTTGGGACATACTGACAGGTATGGTACAGGTCATTAGGATGATAAAGTCGGTGTATAAATATTAACACCCAGAATGAATTTAAGTTAGTGACCATGGAACCTTTCATGTTGTGTTCCGTTGATTCAGACATGAATATTCCTGTTATAGAACAGGTGTAATCGGAGCAGAGGTTCACTGTTGACTGACAGCTCAAAGATCCTCTGATGATAAAACTTCACATTTCACCCAGAGAAAAGACAAACGGGTGACTGGGTGTGGGGATGATGTGCAACTCAAGATTGAGATTATCTGACACTGCTTTCAGAATAATCTTTCAGGGTTCAGACGTCCCTTTTCTCACAACACAGACTCACATGTTGCCCCACCTGTTCTTCTGGTTTCACCTCACAGCAGCAGAGACCCACACCGGCTTCTTCTTTAGTGTTTAAACAAAACAAACCTGATATAACCTCCAATATATACTGCAACATAAAACCTATACTGTTCCTTACTTTCTTTCTTATTTAATTCCTTCCTAAGTGCATGTTGTCCCAAAACTGATCCTCTCCCCTGCAGGTATCAATAAACATGTTCTGATTCGAATCATCAAACCCCACACGTGTCATTTAAATACAAACAAAGCGATCAATCAACTTTTCCCAAAGGTTTGGTAGAATCAGCATCCAGCACCGGGATAAATCATTTAAATCACCTACCTCAGGTGTTTGTGTGTGAGGGTGGAGACGTCCGCGGTTCTGATGCAGCTGCGACTTGAACACAAGCTGGAGGCGCGTTCACGTTACGTCACATCGACACCACGAGGCAGCTCATTAGACAGATTGTTGTCATGTGAACATTCTCTCTCGCTCTCTCATGCACACACACACACACACACACACACCAGTGATAATCCAGTCACAGTGACAAGAGTTAAATATCTCATTCTCCTTTTCCACCTTTACCATTTTTACTTTTGTTTCCGTTGCTTTATTAATTATAAATGATATATATAATATTTAATAAGTGCTAATCATACCAATGCTCAGGGTTTATATTCCTCCTGAAGTTGTTTATAAAGCAACTTTATAAGAAACTGAAATTCTCCCAGGTCGTTCTTCACTCGGCCACCAGGTGGCGCCAAAGTATCAAATAATAATATTGCTTGGACAGTTTTCTATTTTTCATCAAGAGGAAATTAAACGTGATAAATCTGCAGGAACATGTTGATAAAAATATAATATAACACTGTTCAGACTGTATTGTTTTCATTGTAATGTCCACATGTTTGTTCCAGGTGTTGTAAGCAGCTGCAGACAATGAGACCAAACAGACACGACAAGCTAATAAAGATTATTTATTTCCAGTGTTTTCTGAGGGCGGGCGTTGCACCCAACGTTCTGCTGTACACAGGCGAGATGTTCACTGTTTATCGTCTCATGCAGTTTCAAGGATTCGTCCTCCCACGTTTCCTCATGCGTTTTTACTGCACTTAGAAAATACAGAAGGGGTTTGGGTAATAAAGTAAAACTTCTGATGTCGACTTAAAATGACCAAAAGAAATCACCTGGAATGCCTGTGAGGTTCTGCTCTTATTTAGTTTTTTTTAAAATTCCAACTGTTCGTAAAAACAGCTTAAAAAAATAGGCACTTTTTTTTTTTATTTGAGATAAAAACAATTCAAACATACATAAAAATGTACTTATGTTTTTGGACTGCAACTGGACAAAGTGTGGAAATAGAAAGGTGCCGTACGAAGCATCACATACTGTCGTATCGGCATTTCATTACACGTTCAGTCTTTATTTGATAGAACTAGGAACATTCCTGGAGCTCGTGTCCGCCTGGTGTGACTGTGCTGTGAAAGGAAGCTCCCGCAGCACTCAGAGCAGAAAGCAGCTCTCAGTTATACCGACAAACTTCAAGTACAGGCGAGAGGACACAACAACACATTGTTGGTGTGTTGCCACGAGCAACTGTTGTTAGTCCAAATAGGAAAGTTATACATTCTTCATACGGCTTATAATGAGAAGAACTGATTCCTGTAAAAAGTGGGCGGCGGCCTCCTCCTGCAGCGGATAACTTCTCCTCCACTCGAGTTCACCACTTTAACTTCTCAAACATTCCACCGAGTCCTCGTCCGCCGCACTTGTCCGTCACATTCTTGCGTTGGTGCAGGAGGAAGTCCGTCCGCGTCTGTTCCAGTATGGCCAGAGTCAGAGGACGTACACATAAATCTTCTCTTCAGCATTATTCCAGTATCATATACACAGTATTTACATTAAGAATACTTTGTAGAAAAAATAACCTTCCCACATTCACACTATGTGCACATTCATTCGCTCGCGTTCCCCCTCGCAGCCGTGTCACAGGTACTGGTAGAACCGCGAGCGGACAACGTGAGCTCCGGAGAGTTTGTGTGGGTGTGCGTCCACCGCCAGGGACGCTTTGCTTTTGCTCTGCAGCCCGCTACCGTTAACGTGCTCGGCCGCGGGCGGCGGCGGGGCCCCCGGAGACACAGAGGCGGGGGGTCTTTCAGGGGCCGTGTCCGGAGCGTCTGCGTGGTCGACCTCAGGGACGGCCATGGGCGCCACCTCCACGCTGGACTCAGAGCCGGCGCCCCTGCACCGCTCTCGGGTGATCCACTCCCGGATGGAGAAGTCCTGAGAGGAGCATCTGGGCTTGAGGCGGTCCAGAGCCGTCAGATCGGCCGTCTGGTCCACGCCGCCCTGCTCCCTCCAGTCGTTAATGACCGCCAGCTCTGCGAAGTCCCTCTGCCCGCCCATGGTGTGCCTCCGACGGATGTTATTCTTCTTGCCGCGGGCGTCGGTTGCGCGGCTCTTCTGGGTGAACATGTCGTCGGCGGATGAGCGCAGCCTGAACTTGAGTCGCTCTGTGATCTTCAGGTGCCAGGCGGGTTCGGAGCGCTCCGACTCGCTGCGTGATGACGAGCTGAGGCTGCTGGTGGACCGCCCCTTCTTCATCACCTCCAGCACTCGTGACAGTCGCGTGGACGACTCCGTCCTGCCCTCGCCACCACCTGCGACACCTTCCACCGATGAGTCGCTGTCAGTTTTCTGTCGTAACGACCACCGTCTGGAGAGGGTGTCGCACTCGATCATCTTGTGTGAGGCGAAAAGGCGGCGCGCCTCCAGCTTTGGCGGAGCGCCCCCCTGAGCTGCACCGCCTCTTCCTTCGGCCTTGTCCCGACTCTGCTCCGGACAGGGTGTGGACTGGCTGCTGCCGCCGCCCGGGGCAAAGACGGGGAAGTCGCTCTCGCTGTCCGTCTCCATGGGCCGTCCCTCGCTGATGAGCTCACTGCGTTCATCATCCGCCTCCTCGCCGCCCTGCAGCTCTGGACTGAGAGCGCTCGATTCCGCTCCGGTCAAGAACGTGATGGAGGAAGTGGTGGAGTAGTCCGAGGTGATGGAGCTCACCTCTGCTCCGGCCGACGCCCCGGCGCCTGCTCCCAGCCCGACGCACGCCCCTGCAGGCACGTCAGCGGATGCTCCTGCTGGCCACTTTCTGGGCTGCGAGCGCAGCATAGACGCCCCGGAGATCACGGTGCCGAGGTCGGAGGTGTTGTCCTCTGGAGGATCTGACAGGGAGGTTTTCCCCGGAGGGACTGCCTGGTGCCGGACGCTGGGGGAGACGTTAGGGGACGGGGAGGGCTGTCGGGGCGGCGTGTTCTTCAGGAATGACGAGCTTCGATGCTCCCTCTTGGCTTTAGCTGTCAGCTCCGCAGTCCTCCCGTTCTCCTTCCTCTCTCCGGCCCACACTTGTTGCTTGGCGTTGGGGCTCGGGCGAGTCTCGCTCTGCGGGTTCACCTTCTGCCCAGGGATTTCCTTCTTCTGGAAAACTGAATCCAGATCATCATCTGAGCTGCTGGGCAGCGGCTTCTCCTTTGACTTCTTTCTTTTGCGGCTGGCTGCAGCAAAGATGGAGGAGACCAGGAGCTCTCGGTCCTTCCCTGAGCCCCAGGAACCCTGCAGGAGAGACACGAGACTTCATGAGGCTGCGGGAGTCACACAAGAAACATTTAACCCTGTCTGGGAATCGTACTCCACCTGCTCCTGCGACGCACCAGTGGACACAGAGAGGAACATTAACCATTAGCACATGATCGTATCCATGCCGGCTGTCAAGCAGAAGCAGGACAAAGCAGCAGCAGCGTGAACTGATGTTTCCCTGCCATGATGTGAAGATGAAGGTGAGCAGGCGGAGAGCAGCGGTGCAATGATGGAGGGAACCTTCTTCTACTCATACAGTTCACAGGTGATGATGAGAGGCTGCAGCTCGCTGGGAGAACAAGCCTCACCTTCATCTTCTTCTTCGTCTTCCACAAAACAACATGTCCTCGTGCTTTCTACCCTGTTTGATTGGTTTGAGTATTTTTTGTCCAGGAGGCGAGAAGAGAGATGCTGCTGCTGCTGCTGCTGCTAGCTTGACACAACTACAGGTAAGTGAGACTTGCTTTTAATTGTTTTTTGAATTAGTGAAAGTGTCGATATTCACTGGAGGCGGGGCATCTTTCCCGACCGCCTCCCTCCCGTCACTCTAAACTACCAGATGTGAACACACGCTCACCTTTGACTTGGCGGAGTCACTGGTCGGAGAATCTGCAGGTAAAAAGAGAAGAAGAAGAACACGTTAGAGGGGTTTAAAACACAACCGGGAGGAAGTGCAACACAGAAATGAAAAAAAAGGTAGAGATGAGAACCATGAAGACGGGACGAGCACTGGGACAGACAAGCACGGGACAGACGAGCACGGGACAGGTGAGCACGGGACAGGTGAGCACGGACATGAGCAGGCAACAGGCCATGCTGCACACAGAGACACAGGAGCTCCGTGTTACACTCAGAGCCACGTTAGAACCAGTTCAATAAATGTGACGAGTTTCTTAGTGACACTGAGTGCAACACAACAAGACAACAAAATGCATTTTAACAGGGCGCAACACGAGCGTGTGTCATGCAGAACAAGGACGGACATGGATTTTATTCAGCTGTACAGCCGTGATCTCTAATAGTTGGTGTTTGGAACATTACGTCTCTGCAGGTTTCACTCATAGACCTGCAGGTACAGTAACTAACTATCTCCGTGCGGAGCTCCTCCCCCTGGAGACAGCGAGTCAACAGGGGTGGACGTCCTAACTGCGGTGAAATGCTGCCCCCTGTTGGTTTGGACTGTGAAACACAACCTTTGAACCTTTTAGGAAACTCTTTAAGACACATTTCACCAACAAAAAAAGATAAGAAGGAAAATCTGAGTCTCAAAATGACTAAATGAAATGTGTTTATTCCATTCAGGAACGTTTCAACCTGCAGCAGCAGAGTAAAACCAACGACTCCCTGCAGGCAGGATCTGCTGCTTTACAGTGACGATGACAAGGTGATGGAACACGTGGCGACGTGAGCTGCCATGACAACAGTGACACGGTGATGACAGAGACGGTTATGGAATAAACCAAACAACAACAGAGAGGTGACAGGGGGGTCACAGAGGGGCTAGCTATATGAAGAGAGGACGCTACATGAGAGAGAAAGAAAAATCAGTCCTCACCTGCTCTCAATAACATCTACATAAGAAGAGTGTGTGACTGAACTGTGTGTCTGTGTGACCGAGCCAAGCCCCCCTATTCACCCCGTACAGTACAGGTGATGGCACGACAGGCGAGTGCACACGGACCGGTGACGTGGAAACCATACCATGCTATCTCTCCTGTTGGCAAGCTTGCAGGACAGTGAGGAGAGACAGCGGAGAGCCTTTGAGACAGTAGCACCGGCCTGTGTAAGGTATGTTCTGATAGGAAACCCACAACACCGGACGCTGTACAGTACCGTGTAGCTGCTTCGCTTCCCCGTCCCGTCATCTTTCTTTATTGTTTTTTTTTTTTTCACTCTCTCTCTTTGGCGCTTAAAAGAACTGCGGGTTCCTGCAGACTAGGCAGCTACACTGGGGGCAACAATCCTCCTTCTTCCTACAGTTCCAGCTGTCCATCACGGACATTATAGAGTCCATCAGTGACATCACGGTGTGATAGACTCCTCCCACTTGGCCTGTGTCAAGATCAGTATGTGTGAATGCTGGGAAAGCCTTTAGGACACCCGACAGAGCCTCACTAGAGACAGAGGAATCAGAGGTCGCCTTTCACTGTAAAGACATCGATTCTCTGACGTGGGAAAGAACATTAGTGAAAGCAGGACAAAGGGGGGACGAGGACACGGCCCTTCACTGGAGTCGGAGCAAAGAAAGGATTAAAGGACTGACAGTCAAACAAGGAGGGAATCTCTTAAAGCAAATGAAGAAGCAGGATCATTCATTGCATCGCTTCAACATCCAGATGCAAGTGAATGGTCCTGTGGGAGCCACGCGGGCGGCAGGTTGGTTAGCCGGAGACATTTCTATCAGTCGGTAACAGCTTCAGAAGCGCAGGGGAAGCTCGGCCTACTGAAAGCTTTACCAACAACATCTGTTTACACACCGGGACGTCCTCTAACGGCAGCAGCGAGAGGGAGGAGAGAAGGTGAACCCGCCGACAGAGTCGGTCGGCAGCATGTTACCTGATACTTCCCCCTGCGATGTGTTCGTGCGGCCGATGTTGGTGAGCAGGTGGTCGATGTTGGGCAGCGGCTGAGACTCCACCGCACTGTCCTTGTGGGACACGGTCTGCGGGGGGGGGCACAGAGGCGTTCAGGACGTTACTGCAGGGATGTCAACTTCAAATCATCCTAACACTGGGAGAGAATCTCATCTGCTCTTGGCTACTTGCACGAACAACTGATTGTTTTTGAGTAATCCTGCTAACAAACAAACACCCACCACCGGATCTCCGTTTCCTTCGTCTGTGAAAAACCAGTCGTACTGTAAGAAGGAAAAAAAGAAGATTAAGATGTTTTACATGTGAGAAGAAGATTTAACATCAGGAAGAAACAGTGAATCTGTCGCTCACGTTCTGAATCAGCGTCTCTACTATCTTGTACTGGTCCGGCATGTGCGTCACCATGTGGGTCATGTTGTCCTCCGTGGTGCGCACCAGCGTGGGACCGAACACGATGGCCAGGTTCCTCGGTTCCATCTGACGGGACAGAACGTTTTTATAGCGGAACAAACAAAACATCCAAGTCTGTTTAAACAATAAGTCACATACCTTGTTCTTCTCTGAGTTCTCAGCGACAGTTTTCAGATGAGCTGAGAGGAACTTGAGGGTTTCATAGTGATGATCCGGCAGCTCGTGAAGCTGTGAAGAGACCCAGTGAGATGTTATACAGGACGAAGAAAGACGTGGAGGTTGGATCAACGCGTGAAGGACGTGAGGCGGCAACTCACCAGCCTCTTGATCAGTTTGAGTCGCCCCACCGGGTCGTCTGTTCTGTTGGCCTCGATGAACTCGGAGTATTTATCTGCAGACATGAGCTGAACGTCAACACACATTCGACCAGTTCTCCCTGTCGGCCACTAGATGGCGTTCAGACTCCATCCAGTGACTGTGACTCCCAGACACAGAAGTGGGTGGTAATGTGAACAAGATCTTTGTACAAGTTTTCCTCACAAGTTTCAGCAGATTCCACATCAAAATAATGATTGTTTTTTATGTCATGTCTACATGTTCGTGCGTTTTGAGAATGAATTAAAAGAATTAAAAGGAGAAGCAGCCTACCGTTGGTGAACAGCGGCTCCGGGAGCTTTCGGAAGAAGGACTTCAGTAAACTGCTGATCACGTTCAGGTCCCGCCATTTCTGTACAAACATCGGAATTCAATCGATGAGGATTCATCACCTTTGTGAGGACATTGTTGCTATGACTACCACACTCATTGTAGCTGCTTTAATGCCAGCCTGCGGTGGAATCAGTGCAGTGACACTCACGTCGTCCTGGACGTCGATGTCGTTCATGCCCTTGTTGTTGAGCTCCTCCTGCATGTTGGAGATGGCGGCGTTGTTCCCGGGGACCCTGTAGATGCCCGTGTACTCCAGCCCTCGCTCCTCCACCAGGTTGCAACAAACCTCCACGATCAGCGGCACAAACTGGAACCGACACACAAACATTTTCAGGGAGGAACTGGAAGTAACACGCGGAGCGTTCTGGGTGAAATGAAAACCGGCACAAACCTTGTTGTTCTGCGCAGGGGGGCAGTCGTCCAGCCTCACCCCGAACGTGACGCCGGGAGACGGCTTCTTCTCGAAAGGTTTCCTCATCAGCCCCGGGATGCCCTTCCTCCATGTCCCTTTATCCTTGGGGGGGCTGGTGTCGTCTGCAGGCAGGAGGCCGGAGTGTCAGAAGACGCTACGACACATCTAGCTGAAGATAGAGGAAGACTCTTTTCCTACCTTTGTGCATGTTCTTCCTCTCCGACTCCGGTTTGGGGAAGTGTGGACTCACAGCTTTGGTCTCCCCTTTACCTCCCAGCAGGGTCTGCCTGATGCTCAGCGACTGGCGCGACGGTTTGGGCGACGCTTCCGTCTTACTGCCCGTCGGACTGGGAAAGACGTGGACCCAATTAACTTAGCCGTCCAATCAGATGTGATGGTTCTCCTCCCTCCTCGTGCCCTCCCCTTCCCCTTCCCCTTACCTCATCAAGGTGTTGTACTCCTTGATCTTCCGGCTGATGAGGTCATGGCTGGTGAAGGCTGCATTCTAACACAAGAAAGAGGAAGCAGAACAGAATGGTAAGAAGCGAGCTCCCCTCAGCCCCCTTTACAGGACTCTTGCTTCACTCTCCTGTTTGATGGGGAGACGAGGGGTCGTCAGGGGTCGGCAGCTTCTCACCTCGTCGTCCGGGTTGCTGCTCTCCTGTATGACCCTGATCCAGGCCAGCATGTCCTCTCTGTCTTCAGCCTGGAAGAGGTACTCGCAGTCCGAGGTGGTCAGGCGCAGCACGTTCTTCCTCTTGGTGTCGCTGTAGGAGATGTCGATCAGACAGGCCTTGATGCAGATCGGCAGCGGCTCGTCCACCGTCTGACAGTTTGCGTGAGCCTGCCCCTCCTTCTTGTCTTTGTACAGGCAGAGGTAGTGGCCTCTCAGCACGCCGTACATCTGCTTCCAGGGACGCATTCCACCTCCGACACGCTGAGGAAAAACCGGTCACAAGGAATGTTTTCTTGCCATCATGTAACAACACATTTGTGTTCTAAGGGGCAGTGCAGTGTGTGTGTGCAGGTGAGGTTGTATGTCAGTGAGTTAATGCTACAACTTCTCCAGAACCCCTGAAGCCACCAACAACTTCAGTCCAGGTGCACTCAGATTGGATATTCTGTTCTTATATCAGTGACAGCGTCAGACGTCTGCTAGGCTCCACCCACCTTTCCCTTGTCCGTGTTCAGCTGCTTGAAATGCAGCAAACCCTCCTTGGTGGCGTCACAAAAGACGTCGGATGTAGAATCCCTCCTGGACCCCGAATCTTCTGAGGACCTGTCCACAGCCTGCAGCGGATCAGAAGGCTTTAGGAGACATGAAAACACTGGGAGGAGACGGTGAGGGGAAACTACTGGACGTTTGGTTTGGTTCCGATCCGGAACCGCTGTGGATATCTGATCCATCTGACTTGGCTGGTGGATTTAATAGCTACTTCTACTCTACGTGATTCACATAAAACATCAATAAGAGGACGAACGTCTAACCAGGAGATAAATCAGAGGCGGGAGTGGACTCACCTTCCTCAGACCTTTCAGACCAGGTATCAAGGACCTCCTAGGGGACAGAGAGACAATATTACAACATCTGAACAATGTGATTAAGCTACAGTTCATCAGGTTTGTATAGACGTACCCTCTGCCCTCCTCCCGGTAGTTATCCAGGCCTTCATCGTACGACTTGGACCGCTCGGTTTTCGTACCAGAATCTGACTCAATGATCGTGAGACGGAGAGAATCTGTCCAGACAGGATCACATCATTAATTGAAACTGTCCCATCACTCGTAATGCTGAAAGCAAAGCTCCTGCCTTGACACGAAGTAACCAACAGTACCTTGGTCATGTGACATCTGGCGGCGCATGAGCGGGGACAGAGCGGTGGGGCTGGTTGGTACCGTGGCGGTGGCGGGCGTGACGGATATCACAGCGGAGGCAGGAATGTGTGCGCTGTCCTGGTCGGTGCTGGGACTGGACGGTTCATCTGAGGACAGGAACTCATCTGAGATTCAAACTTAACAATTCAGATCCTTAACTTCTGTAAACCTCCGCCTCCGTATTGGAGGTAAAGTGATCCAAAACAAAAGTCCAGGTCGTCTCTGCTATCTCGACCAGACATCAGCAGACGGTAATGAAATGCTGAGATGACGGTGAATGATGCAAACAAAGACAGATACACACCTTTTCTTTCTAAATACACATGCACAGGTTAGTCAGCGACCATCACAGACATGAGAGTATATTAATGTCTGATATCAGCACGGCGGCACGCCCCGAAGACGGATTACGACATGTGTGAGGAACCTTATCTGAACCGGTGATGATGCAGACTCAACTCAAACCCTCCCAAAGGGACATAAACTTCATGTTTTCAGGCTCTGATGTCCTTTTGTTGCTCTACACACAAGTTTCTTTTATTCTGATACATCATCGCTTTAATTGTTCTACCAGCTGTTGATTGATTGCAGGTTTCTATGGTGATTATCTGCCGACTGTAGGATGTCCATCTGAGTATACTAACAGATTTCTGCGTTGAGGAGTGACGGTTGGACGAGGTTGTGATTAACCCCCGCAGCTTCTCGGCCACTCAGAAACGCAACGGCCGCTCTCATTGGCTGTCGATGAGTCAGCAGATAAACTGAGGACGCACGGTGGAGTTCAAACTTGTCAGGCGACGTCAGACGAGACGCCGGTCGAGATGCATTCGGTTTGTGATGACAGACTCTCTCCTCGTCTGACCGACGTGTTGCGTGTACTTCAGCAGTGACACACGTGTTCTCCTCCGAGGACGGACGCGCAGGTCGTTCACCGTTTGCTGCTGCGGGATGAAATCTAATTGAGTCAGATTTCTGCTGGGATTGTTCTTGTTTCCTCGTATGTGTCGGGGTCCATCAGGACCACGCTCTTAGGCTCCTCTTGTTGTACAACACTGGAGGATACGTGAGACATTTAAGCGAGTGGTTGTACGGAGCATCTAGTGTTTGTGTGTGTGTGTGTTACTAAGTGTGTCGGTGCAGCCCTGCTCAGATGCGAAAGGCTTGTTAGAATACATCATATTGTCACGTAATCACAAACGTGACACGACAGCAAAACGCCCCAATGAACTTCTTTTACCGTTCATCCGTAGCATGCTCCGCTCCGGCTGCAGC
>CAAKHC010015658.1:3802-16947 GCA_901007825.1 Macroramphosus scolopax | reverse complement strand
ACCGTTTGCTGCTGCGGGATGAAATCTAATTGAGTCAGATTTCTGCTGGGATTGTTCTTGTTTCCTCGTATGTGTCGGGGTCCATCAGGACCACGCTCTTAGGTTCCTCTTGTTGTACAACACTGAACACTGGAGGATACGTGAGACATTTAAGCGAGTGGGTGTGCGGAGCATCTAGTGTTTGTGTGCGTGTCGGTGCAGCCCTGCTCAGATGCGACAGGCTTGTTAGAATTCATCATATTGTCACGTAATCACAAACGTGACACGACAGCAAAACGCCCCAATGAACTTCTTTTACCGTTCATCCGTAGCATGCTCCGCTCCGGCTGCAGCTTGAGTGACAGTTTGTTTTAAAGTAGAGTAAGTCCTTTGACAGAAAATTAAAGGTGTAGTCAGCGATTCTGAGAAAGGTTGTTGCTATTTGAAATCAACGGCAAAAGGAATCCACCTTCTCCCTTCAGTGCTCCTTCAGAGGCTCTGGACCCAGAAGAACAAATATCATCAATAAGCCGAAGTCAGCGTCCGTGTTCTGTGACCACCATCAAAGCATTGAATGACATCAGCTTGTTTATGTATCTTCAGTATCGACATCGTTCTAAAAAGAGCATTTAACAAAACTCCCGGGACATTCCCAGAAGGCATAACATCACTGCTACTTCTGAACGTCCTCAGTATATTCGTGATTATTTTGGACAATGGAGTTCCTTGTCGTCTGAGCAGAGAGTTTCAACTGAAGAGCTTACGATTGATTTTCAATGCATTTTTGCGACTGAAGGCACCGGCGCTGGGAAGGAGTCACATCATGGTTTTTTTTGGGGTCAGAAGGACATGCCCAGGATCTTAGTATAGTGACTAGAAGGAGACCAGGGAGTTAGATATTACCTTCAGACCTTATATTTGTATACCCTGACTTTCTGAGACTTTAGTCGGAGTCATGCTACAAAGACATAGTTCACACGTTTCTGTCTAAATCTAAAGCTGAATGTTTTTTCCCTTCTTCCTAATAGGCCCCCCCTTCCGGTGTTGTTGCTATAGAAACAGGAGGATAGAGAGCAATGTGGTACGGAGATGAGTGCATCTTACCTATGAAGGGGATGGAGTCCAGGGAATCGTCCAGGTTGTTGGAGCCAGACTTGTACCTCGTGTCTCCCAGCCTCCTCACATGCATGTCCCTACAGCTGTCACTGGACCTCCAACACATCACTCCGTCTGCCGACCCTGCCTTCACCAGAGGTGGCGATATATGACTCAACCCCCTTTGGTTGTCATTGACAGCAAGAACGTAGGACGGTGGGCGAATAGCGGGGGCTCCTGAGTTTTTGTCCCTTCTTAGGATCACTACGGTTGCATCAGGCCCTTCAACGCCCTCTGAAAGGCCGCCATTACTCCGTACAGGGGAACTGAAGGCCTCTCTGGCCTTTGGCTTTTGGTTCACAGTTCCGTTGGTGTTGATGGAACCGGTAGAAGAGGTGACAGCTCCGCTTTGCTTTTGTCTCTCCATGGTCAGTTTAGTGGACGGACCAGAGCACGAGGAGGACCTGGCGGCCAAGCCGAGCTCTGACCTGCTCTCCATCTTCAGGCTGTCAGCTCTGCCCCTGAGCTGCAAATGTAGAGGGGATGAGTAGCCCAGGTGGTTGCCAGGCAGGTTAGCTCTTTGGTCTTTAAGGGAGTCTGCGGTTTTAGAGGAGCATAAGGCAGTTGAAGGGTCTGAGATGGAATTTTTGACCGGCAGACGTGAGGGCCTCAGATTGTGACTGTCTATCCTTAATGGCAGTGCAGACTCCGTCATACCTTTAGTAAACATAGGGGCAGCCGAAGAAGAGTTAGATAATCCACTTCCCCGCCCTTCTCCCTCCTGTCCAGTCAGACTCCTGTTGAGATGAGGTGCAGATCTCAGACCTGATCCCTGCCTGCTGGCTCGAGCTTCCTCTCCTTGGCAAAGTAGAAGCTTGTCCTCTAACCCTGTCCTGTCTCCACAAACGACCCCTTGTGGCGCTCCAGGATGCTGGCCCAGGTAGTCACAAGACCGCGCCCGAGGTTTAGCAACCCCCGTGGGGCTGGAGAAAGGCAGGGCATCCTGGGAACTACTCCGAGGCCAGTTCCTGTTGGGCATCGTCCTCTCTGCCCCAGCCCCAAGCCTCTCCTGGGAGGCACTTCGTAACGGAGCTGCAGTATCGCGTCCAGCTCCCTCCACCCCACGATCATTCGATACGCTTCTCCGTCTGCCCTGAGAACCCAGCGCTCCTTTCTGACTGTTACTAGAAGGAGGCGGTGTACGTTGCTGAGTGTACGCAGAGCTGGAAGTGGATGCAGCGCGTAAACTGTCCAAGCGCTCCTGGATGGTGCGGCAGCCGTAGGTGTGTAGCCTCCGGGCGTCAATGTAGTCCTTATATGTGGTGTAGTTTCTCCAGTCAATGTTCTGGTGTGGAGAGGTGGAGGGAGTTGTTGGAGAGGGCGAGTAGTGGTTGGTGGTGGGGGAAATGGCAGAGGAGAATCTGTCGGGTGAGGCAGCAGTAAGAGGGGCCCGTACAGGTGGGGATAAGGTATCGGGGTAAACCGGGCTTGGTCTAGCACTCGAAGAAGGGGACTGGACGGGGGTTTCTGGGGGGCAGGAAGAGGGACACTGCAGCTGTGCACCACCGGGTACTGAGGGAATAAGAGGTTTGGGTCTAGTAGAACATGTGTCTGCTGGAGGAGCGTACCGGTTCTCCTCTGTCCTGTGGCTGGGGCCTGCTCGGGCCGACCGGGACCCCCTGTCAACTGGATCAAGGGGCATGACCACTGTCCTCACGTTCTCGTTGCAGACACAGACCACCGTCTGAGCCTGTTGGGGCGGAGGAGATGGCAGAACAGGGTTTTCCACTCGGTAGCCCTTTTCCGTCGGCGCACCTCGCCTTCCCGCATCCTGAGCCGGCACTCGGGGGGTCTCACCGACCGTAGCAGGCTCTGACGACTCGGCCATACCCACAGCCTTAATTTCTATCCGAGGGTAGCATATAGGAGGGGGCTCGGGGATGTTCTGGGCATTTCCGCTGTACGCCTCATTCCCTTTGAGGTATGCATCCTGGGAGTACGCCTGCAAGAGATTACAGGACATTATGTCACTATGGTTGCCGGTACTTACACAGATCAGACTAAAGGGACAAGATAATAGAAACTGCTTGTATGGAATTAAGTGTCAGACAACCATTAAACAATTGCTGTGGATGCAACTCTGGAATTAGCATAGCAGAGTAATACTGTCTTATCTATGGCTACTGTCTCTTGATTTGTTAACTAGGACTACATCTGTCCCCAGAGGATTTCAACTGCCACATCCCTCCCAACAACTTCCTCTCCTTCTGCCTCTGTAAGCATCAATGTGAGGATTCTAAGATACCTGTCTGTATCGTGGCAGTACGTTTGCGAACCGTTAATAATTCCTTTGTGTCCGTTGTTGAGAACAGTCTCTGTGAGAGCTGATGAGATTATCAGCAAGACAAACACTCGTCGTTGCATTCCGTCAGAGATCTGGAGGTGTCAGACGGGGCGGCCGGATCAAACTGGTCCTTCCAGTGGTATTTCTCAAAAACACAATTTCTCATATCTCTTCCTAGAACGAGCAACAAGCGTTAAAGATGCCACGAAGCAAATAAACTGCCCTGAAAAACAAACCGATGCAGACGGATGGAAAAAAAGCAGAGAGGAAAATGAAGTCCAGAATAAACCCGTGAAGGCAGGAATAAGTTGGTCGGGTTCTACCCACATTCAGTAGCGGAGCGTTCGCCCCGAGGCAGGAGGAGAGGATGAAGGGGGGACGCCTCTGTCTGCCGCTGGCAACTAAAGCTACTTCAGTCAGCATGTCTCCGCCAGTCAACGCTCCAGTTAAGATACCGTCCTTAATTCATCTCTCCTGATTATAACCTCTATCCCTCCCCGGTGAAGGGTCGACTTCAGGGTAAACTCCTGGTTTGCATAGTGCACCCTACGTTTCCTCATCCTTTCAGGGCACAAGCTCTTGAGAGAATGAAAAGGAGAGAGTTGCGGCGTTGGACTTTAATCGATTGCGCTCTATCTGAGGGGTCAGGTTACAATTGCGCAAACAGAAATAGCAGCAGTAGGTTGGCTGCCTGCTGCATCCCTCCGGGGTTCGAGTAAGTCATACGGTTGAAAAGAAAACACCCTCCGACTGCTAATCAGGAAACAAATATACATCACACTGCATACAGCAGCAACTCAACATGTGGGGAGTTTAAGGGGTGTGGCCTCTTCCAGATGTGCAAAGTTCTACAGTTCACAGACTCGATCCGAACAAGGAAAGATAATTACAAGGAAAGAGGTTAGTTAGTAAAGATCCCTTCTTACCAGAGCAGTGATATCCCTGGAAAACTGCAGTCCGCAGGTTAGAGAAGGGCAAGTAGAGAGAGGGAATAAAGAGAAATGAACAGGTGAGCATGAAGAAATGAAAGTTACACCGCCACCGATCTGAGAGCGGCGACGCAGGTTAAAAATACACCCCGCTGTGAACAGCAGCATCATCGGAGTCGGGGCAGAGAAATGAGCACGGCACATTTTCTAATCTCCTCGTTGTCCTTCCGGGACCTGGATACCTTCCATAGCTGCCACACATCTTCATCACCACCTACATTTCCTCCTCCTCTACCTCCGCCAAACACCAGCTGCTGTCAGAATACACCGTGAATGACGACACGCTCAGCATGTCCGTGCTCCGTCACGCTCACCTGCTCACCGCGGTGTCATCCCCCGTTTCAGTCGCTGGTGATCTATCATATGTTCTCTTGTGGGTGACAGCAAGCTTGCCTTGACATGCACTAGCTCTCCCTCCCTCCCTCCCCCCTGTGAAAGCCTATGTGAGAGCAGTCAGCTGACTGCAGCTGCACTCCCTCTGGTAGTGAGTGGGCTCGTCGTCTCCCAAAACACACAAATCTGATTGTATTTATAGCAGCCGTGAAGGCAGACACTCACCTGTGTTTCTGCTCCTACCATCACTCCTTCACATCGACCCCATGTCGGGTCACGTACTCAGACAACATGAACATGTGTCCTACTTCCAGTTCATTCATATAACAATGTGACTGGAAGTTGACTTCTTTAGAGAACCCTCAACCTTGTGAGCGTTCAAAATGCCAACAGCAAGTTCCTGTGGCTTTCCTGATGAGTTGCCGCAATGCTAACTAGCTATGTGTGGAATTCAGCCACACAGTGCTGTCGGACTGACTTCTCTGTTGCAGAAGAAACTAAATAACTTGGTCTGGTTTTATCGTCTAAGGGTCCTCTAGACCCTGACCGATGGCGGTGCTGGGTTTTTGCTTCGCCGCCATCAGGCCGGAGAGGCTGACGAAGTGTGAAGCAGACAGATGCTGACCTTTTTTGACTTTATTATCACATTTAGAATAATGGTTGAAAGCCCCTTGTGCATGCACAGTAACTACGCAATAAAAACCACGTCTGACAACCCGACGGAGACACAACATGGAGGTAAAGGTCGGCTGGAGAGACAGATGATCACAGAGGAAGAGTTGCATCATGCAACTTCTTCTGAAATCAAGATGACAAGATCCTCTGTTCCGGTTAAACAAACAACCGGTGTGATAGAGGGCATTAAATACGCAATATTTATAGATGGAGGAACGAATGCTCACCAGCTGCAGGATGTCCTCATCCTTTGGCATCACACAGAGTTCTAGTGAGGCATCACTTATGGATGAGAGAGAGAGAGAGAGAGAGAGAGAGAGAGAGAGAGAGAGAGAGAGAGAGAGAGAGAGAGAGAGAGACTGTTATAACACAGGACTGTTGACTGAGCAAAGTTTCATAGTATAAAATATCATCGTAACCTTTCCTTGCTGCACTTTAATGCAATGGGAATTTATGTTTTTACTCGTCACTGATAAGGAAATGATCCTCCCAGGGAGACGGAATGCGTTTCCTCTGAGACATTTCGCAACAGCCAAAGTCGACACACATCACGTAGCGCTGGCATTGAAAGGAATCAGGATCCCTGGCAGGAGTCTAAATCAGTTAAGATGCACATTTCTCTTTAAGAGGAGGCATTAAATGAAACATCGGTCCGCCTCACCTGTTCTGGATCAAGGCGATGACCTGCGAGTACGTCTTCCCGATGATGCTCTCCCCGTTCACCTTCACTATCCGGTCCCCTGCACAGAGTCAGATGTTTGAGTACGTGCCAACTGTTTGACGCTAAAAGAAAACATGACACATTAACTCTCCGTGCCGCGGCTGCGCTTCCGCACCCAGCTGCTCAGAAAAAGGATTCCAGCGGAATCCAGTCAATACGGTTATTGACCGTTTCAGAGTAGCTGCTTCCACCACAAACACATCAAAGGGGGGAAGCAGTAATACCGATATGTGTTTATGTTCAAGGACCTCATGTGAAGATCCGACTCCATTCAGGTTTTCCGAACATTGGCGGCGTTACAGGAAGAGAGGTGAGATGGGGAGAGAAACTGGATAATTGTGGGAAAACACTGAACTCAGCCGCCCCGAGAGAGGAGAGCGAACAGATAAAAGCAGGCGGCTTTGCAGAGCTTGTCCAGGCCACTTTCCTGTCATAGCTTATTGACCATGTAGATTATCAGAGGCGGGGCCTACGAGCAGGATTTGTGACATCACAACTAGTTCGGAAGCCGATCTTTGTTGAATATTCTGCACAAATATGTGCAAGTTTTGGAATTGGTAATGAGGTAGAAGGTTGTGTTTCAAGCATCTGAATGTGATACATGCAGATTTCTGTATGTGTGTGTGTGTGTGTGTGTGTTTGTGCGTCTGCGTGTGTGTGATCTTTAAAAAGAAAACAAAGAGAGAGACTTGGGAATGCTGGAATAACTGTGCATATTACACTTTGTTCAACCTCCCACAAAGCCCATCTGTTATTTTGTAACTCGTATCTGTTGTTGCTGGCGGGTTACCAGGAAGTGGAATTACCTACAGACATGAAGAAATCCTGGCATCAAACGGCGCTCTGAGGTCAGATGTGAGACGGTTAATCAAAAGACCTGGCAGTTGTCAGGAGGAGTGCAGCACACATCTCCATAGCGATGTGTGCGTTACATGTGTGTGTGTGTGTACCTGTGCAGAGTCCAGCTCCGTGGGCGGGGCCTCCCTCCTTCACTTGCTTGACGAAAATGGTGTCCATTGGCTCCAGACGGTTTCGCTGTCTCCCTGGCAACGAGAGAGCACATGCACACAGGCAATTGGTCACACAGGGAGGATGAGCAGCAGTGGAATCAGAACTAGGCCACATTGTTTACTGGGAAAATATTAGTTCAAGTGCAGCAACACGGAACTTTAATTCAGATATCATTGGGGCAAAAGGGATGTTCCGCAGTTTCTGCTGTGCTGAGCTACAGACGGGATGTTATTGATACAAAGACCATTATTGATTCTACGTATCCATATGATTCTTTAGAGATTCCTTTATTGATTCCCGATTTGTTTTGTGATGTGCAGAAAGCAGATTGTTGCCTACGTGACATCATTCCACAACCAGCATCTTTCATCAGAGAGATGAAGGCACATTCTGGGCTTTGGCTCCTTGTTGTTGCGAGTCTCCACCAGCGCAGATGCACGACATTGACAACATTGTTTTTGTGATTGTGCAAGTGTCAAAGAAACATGCCGGCATTGATGAAAGGAATTGATCAGCTCGGAGGCAATCGATCCTGATGGATCGGACCATTTTAAACCGGTCCTTAACTAGAATCTATACAAGAACTAACTGAGAGGGTGACGACCTTCACCACATTGCATGGAGTCTTTGTGTAACTTGTAGATGGAGGTAACTACTCCTCTGTGACCATCACTTTATCTTTCCCGCCCGACCAGTCTGTGACGTGTCTCCGACCCGTCTGTGACGTGTCTCCGACTACAGCGCAGCATGTTCGATATGCTCGGTGTATATAGGCTCATGTTGCATCCTTCAAGTGACTCCGTGGCCGTCAGACGTGTCCTGAGCTACAGAACAACAAGGAGAGGTCACAGTGTGCTGACACAGCCACATGTGGGTGGACCACAGGAGAGAGCGAGAGAGAGAGAGAGCGAGAGAGCGAGAGAGAGAGAGCGAGAGAGAAAGAGAGAGAGACAATCCTGCAAATTGAAGCCTGAATCCCCAACATGCATGTATAGGTTTACTTACAAATGATGTGAAGGGATTGTGTTTGAGAGTCTGAATCTGCCTGTTTAAAGACGTGTAACGTCAGAGCCTCCCGCTGTTCTTCCCCCAGGGAACTACGGACGCATGCTCTCTTCATGAACGCCCCAACTCACATCTCCACAGCAGCTCCGTGCATTCATGACTCAGAGCTGCAGCTTCGTGCATTCGGTGTTCTGTGAAGTCGTGAACAGCTGGACTCACAGAGTTCAGTTGGTGAAGGGATTCAAACCGGTAACATGAAAGTCTGGAGCCTCTGCAGCTGCCGGCCTGCAACTACTACGAATATAAATCATTTCAACTTGGCTGAGAACTTCAGACGTTCCCAGTAGGAGCTGCTGTAACCTGAGAATGTCACCTCAGATATCCTTTCTCTTCTGATGAAGGCATGTCAGCACCACCTCGCATCTTGTACACGCTGCTACCTCCCCCCTGTGGCCGACGATGGCGCAGCAAAGGATTAACATTAACGTGACACTGAATGTTTTCTGGTAGGGATTAACTGTAGGAACGAAGGAAGACAGCATCACCCAAGCATGTGCAGGACAAAAGAGACGCTCATAATAATGATAAAAAAAAAGAGTTCTGCAAACTGAAAAGTCACAGGTTTGATACCCTCCACAGCCAGTCTTTGCTGCTAAAGTGTCCCTGTGTCCTGAACCTGCTCGTTCACAGGTCAGTCACAGCTGCAGGTGTGGTTTTGATCCAGTAGGAGGCAGTACAACACACAACATGGCTCCAGCTTATTTACTTTCAGTGTTCTTGTTGGCTGTTTCAGCCTGTTGGGGGAACTGATTCTGTCCCTCCAGAGCTTCCTCCTGCCGCGGTCTGACAGCTGGTTGGCTGTTTAGAAATGAAAGGGAATGCCTGAGCAATTTGTTATTTAAGAGGAACTTGTTTCAGGATGTTGGAGCACCCTGATATACGGGGTGCTCTTGGTTTGTTTATTGTTGTCGCCACTGTATGCCTTTGTGTTTGGGTTTTGTTGTATGGCCACAGTATCGGATAGCATCAGAATGCCGGTGTTACATTACAGATAAATCAGTATCAGATGAATTGCTATGAGAAAAGACACCCTGCTTCTTCCCCCAACAATTATTTTGGGAACGCAACAAATCCAAACAACCAGCTGACCCGAGCTGAGTCCAGCAGCATGGCCCGAGTTACCGTGAATTAGATAATAATAAACATCCTCCGTCTCTGAGCCTTGATGAGCCTGACATCATTCACGCAGGGACTTTTAGCTTCCCTGCAAAGCTCGCTAAATGCTACGCTAATGTCAAAGGGGGCTGTTTGTACAATCAAACAACAAGCTTGTGCTTCTTATTGAACATCACAAAACAAACAGCGTATCACTAAATAGATGGTGTGTGAAACTTCACATTCCAACCTCTCCTCCGGTCACGGGCTTCTGGGTCGTCACCGGGAGAATGAGATTCCTCATTTATCGGTATTGGTATTAAAATTCCGACGTTGGTCAGGCTGTAATGTGTGTGTGTGTGTGTGTGTGTGTGTGTGTGTGTGTGTGCGTGTGTGTGTGTGTGTGTGTGTGTGCGCGTGTGTGTCGCTCACTGGGCGGACTCCCAGTCCAGAGACAAGCTCACAGAGCTCCGACTCTTCGGCGCAAAATTGGATTTCGGGAAGTTTCCATGCCTGCAGCTGGATGATCAGGATTAAATGTGGAAATCTAAAGCTTTGGATATTTTTTTTTTAATGCTCCCGACTGTCTTAGCAAAGCATAAACTACCGCGTGGATTAATAAAATACGTCAGCCTGTTTGTCCGCTCTGAAAGCCGGAGCTAAGAGCTGAATAACAGCAGCCGCTGTCAGTGGTGAGGTGGACAACATGTTGATGTTCTGGAGATGTTACACCATCGGAAGGGTGGAGCAACTAAAGACCTTAAAGTACATTTAATATACAAAGGTATTCAGGCTGTTTACTTGTGACGAGATGATGACCGGTAGCACAGCAGGGACGTTGTTCAATAAGCTACTGCTTCCTGCTGTTGATCCCATTCAGCACCTTTAAATACATGTGAGTTAGTCCAACAAGCTTCACTAGTCAGGTTATAAATGATCCCTTCAAATTACCTTTAGTTTATAAAGTTCCCAGATTCAGGAGGAAATTATCTTCATGTTTCTTGAATCTATTCTGGATTATAACACAAAGAGAAGCATCAACACCTTAAATCTGATCCAGCAGATTCCTGCTTTGCTTGAATGACTGACATGATTATTGATTATTATCATTATTGACCACTGCATCGTACAACATCAGTGACACTGACTATGTTCTGGTTAGTTCTAGTTAGTTTAAACTAACAGCAGCTCCAGTTTCTGGACCTTCTTCTTATGTTCTTATTTGTTTTGGACTTGCAGCCACTTATTTAAAGTTTAGAAACAGCTTCCTGGAAAGTTTTTTTTTCTTGGTGCCACAAGCGGACCAGATACTAAGAATAATCCCCGGAGTGGAACACAGGGGAGCAGAAGAATGTCTTAACTCACTTGTCGATTATATTTAAGGTTTCTTTTTCTCCTGCCGTGGCCGTGTGGTTGAGATCTGCTCTCTGGTTTGGCTCGTCTTCCTCGGCTGTGCAGCTGGGCCGGGTTGTGTGGGCCAGCTTCCCCCCCCCCCACCCCCCCATTGTTTTGGGTTAGATAATGTTATTCTACAGAGGGCCGGGCCCGCTGCCCACTCGTTGCATGAACTCTGGACCGACAGCTCTCTATCTCCATCCAACTCGCTGCTCGTCCCCCTTTACATTCTCCCTCCTATTTACCCCACAAACAAAACGTACGAGTACACAAACACACTCAGAATCTTTTTCCCAACCCCGCACATGTGTGTGTGCAGATGTGCTATCTATGTCAGGTCCACCTCCAGAGAGGAAACACCACGATGGTGATCCTTGGCACGAGCAGGTCCCACCAGAGCGTGGGAGGGCGAAAGCACAAATACACTTTGCATAAATCCATAAACTCCTTTTCAAATTCTCAGCGGGTCGGATTGTCCGCCCGAAGAAGAAGGTTTACTTGAAAAATGGAAGACGAAGCCGTCGTGGAAACAAATATTGTAATTCTGTCTCTGTTTCCGTCCCGTTCCCACGAAGAACCGCTGCGACTCGGTTCACACAAACGAGTCCAAACACAACTTTACTGTGAAAGTTTAAACCCTGCTTAAACACCTGGGTGACCCCGTCCAACCCCCCCTTCGGACCTCTGTACAACACTTTACAAAGCCGGGTTCTTACAATCTGTGTCAATAGACTTCTTGAAGACGGAGAAACGCCTTGTCGTCTCTGCTTGGAGACGTCTCATCACACTAATCGCCGCACTAACACAGCTTTCTGTCAGAAGCCTGAGCACACACACGGGTGAGGGTGTGTCAATAAAGCCTGAGAGCCCCCCCGTCACCACCCCCAGTGAGAGGTTGTTGGTTTGTCTTTGCATGTAGGTAAACATCATGTGACACTTCTCTTAGGAAGCAGGACACAACTGACACGAGACGTCTGAGGCCGTCAACAACATGATGACTGGCGGCGCCTCTCTTCTATACAAACTGTGTGAGGGCATCAACTCTCCCTCTTATGATACTTATGATGTCAGCTGAGTATTATCGATGATCAAACACTGAAGGATCACCGTGGTCATATTTGACATTGATTGGATGTTTCACATCCGTGTCATGCGAGCATCTTTGTTAAATATGTGTGTGTGTTGGTGTCTGTCTGTGTGTGTGTATGTTGGTGTCTATGTGTGTCTCTGTTTGTGTGTTGTGTGTGTGTCTCTGTGGGTATATTGGTGTGTGTGTCTGTGTCTATGTGTGTGTGTTGGTGCGTGTCTCTTTATGCGTGTGTCTGCGTGTCTGTGTGCGTGTGTCTGTGTCTGCGTGTGTGTGTATGTGTCTGCGTGTGTGTGTGTGTGTCTGAGTGTGTGTGTGTGTGTGTGTCTGTGCGGTGTATGTGTCTGTGTGTCTGCGTGTATGTGTCTGTGTGTATGTGTCTGCGTGTGTGTGTATGTGTCTGCGTGTGTGTGTGTCTGCGTGTCTGTGTGTATGTGTCTGCATGTGTGTGTCTGCGCGTCTGTGTGTATGCGTCTGCGTGTATGTGTCTGCGTCTGTGTGTCTGTGTGTGTGTGTGTCTGCGTGTCTGTGTGTGTGTGTAACGCCCAGCCGGGGCTACATTCCTGATCGTCTTCCCTGAAAAGTCCCTGACTGTAAAGTTTCAATCCGGGGAGAGAGACACATGCATGTGTGGCGATATGAAACATATCTGGCCACAGGCCAGTGGTCTTGATGTGCATGTTTATCGGTGACCCCTCATGTCATGTTGTGTGTGTGGTGTTTTTTTGTTTTCCATGCGGTGCGGTTGTGTTGGCATTGCTTTTTCTGCGCGGATGGCGGCGGACTTCGGTTGCATTGGAGGACTCGACGGGGTTTTATTTTGAAGGGCATGAACAGGAAGTCACATATGCCGGTGTTTACAGAAACCACAGCACTGTAATATACTGCGGTGGCACCTGTTCATTTGTTCTAATGTTTCTGTGTTTCAGGTGGGTTATGATTGAGAACTGTGTGGACTGTTTTGTTAATTTGACTATGAAAAGTGCTCGTTTTGGTTATTTAATGTAATTGGGTGCGATTTGTGTTATGTGTGCATTGTTCGCCTGTTAGCTTGTGGAAAGTCACATATGCCGGTGTTTACAGAAACCACAGCACTGTAATATACTGCGGTGGCACCTGTTCATTTGTTCTAATGTTTCTGTGTTTCAGGAAAATAAATATGAAACAAAATATGTAACAACTGAAGACTGTGCAGTTATTCAGGGATGCTACATATTTTTGGCGAGCCAGCCCATGAGAAGTGTAAAGAGGACAGTGAGACCCAGCCCCTTTACCACGAGACGAACCAAGGATAAAACTGATTCAAATTCAAGTGACACACCCAACCAAAAGACATGGAGAAGCTGCAGGATGAAG
>CAAKHC010015657.1:0-10872 GCA_901007825.1 Macroramphosus scolopax | reverse complement strand
CTCTAGTACAGCTCATATCCGACTCTGAAGGGTTCACAGATGCAGACACAACCCACACATAATTCATCAAATGAATTAGGAGTGTCCTTTAAGTCACACAGATGTGCTATTGCAGTAACAATAACCCAGACCTGTCCAGGGGGGCAGCTGCACCCGGGGCTGCAGGGTCCTGGTAAACACTCAGTGGTTGGCCACAGGTCCTCACAGGTGTATGGACAGGAACCCGAACAGTCACTGAACACCTGGCCTTTGGGACACTCTGCAATACACACACACACACACACACACACATCACACCTCTGACTGTGTAAAACTATACAGTACTTAGAGATCCAAATGAGTTGCAGCTTATTATATTGCTCCGTAGAAAGGACAAATGTAATTGATCTGACATTTCCAATGATGCTTATTATATGTGTCTGTTACCAGGCAGGCATCTGTTGGTGTTGCAGACAGTGTGCTGTTCAAGTGGTCCAGCACAGGCTGTCCCACCAGGCTCCGGCTCCTGAAGGACCGTCTTGTTCCGCATCGACAGCCCACCGCCACACGAGGCGCTACACGTACTCCAGGAAGACCATTCGCTCAACAAACATCCCACTGTGTGTAAAGAGGAAGGATGAAGACCGAGGAATTTACCAGCAAGAACAACAACAACTTCCAGGAAATCCAATGTCTAAACACCATCTTGGACATTTTGTGTGTTTCATCTGAGACCTGGACATGATGGAAGATCACAGCTCTCCGTCTGCACGGTGTCAGAACAGGATGGACCACCCTCTGTGTCTTGACAGAGGCGTGTCCTTGTCTGGAGGCCACGCCCACAGGAAGCGGAGCAGGTGCTCCAGGGGCTCCAGGGCTCATAGACGGGGCAGGGAAGCTTCGTGCACAGCAGAGTGCCATTCTCACACACACTGCAGATGGAGGGAGGATACAGAGAGGTGAGAGAAAATCTGGTTTCATGGTTACAGGAATTCTGTAAAGCCTGCAATGGGTTTTAAGACAAGTTAAACTATTGTCAGCTTCTCCTCTGAAAAAAGTTAAAACATGAAAGTTATCCTCACCACGTGTTGCAGTCCACGGTAATCTCCTCTTTATTTATGAACTCCAATGTCCCATTGCCTGATGGGATACCGCAGCGGCATTCTGTCACAGGCACGCAGTGGCTGTCCTGCAACAGCTGTCCTTCAGGACACCTGCAGCCTGGGAGGGAGGGAGGGAGGGAGGGAGGGAGGGAGGGAGGAAAGAAAGGCAGAAAGAAAGATTTGCACTGTGTTCAAAATTTCTATTAGGGAGATATAACTTCATGTGTTCATGTGAGGAGAGGTCTATAACCTGGGTGACAGGCTCCTTGGAGACACTGTACATGCTCCCATAAGTCTGTGCAGCTGCGAGGACACTGATTGGCGCAGCCCTCCTGGTAGGTCCGCCCTCTGTCCTCACAGCGCTCACCTTGGAAACAAAGGAAGTTTTTTCATTCATAAAAGGTTGAACACAACAAGATTTTGGAACCCACAAATTATTCCCGAATTTGATCATTTCGCTGTGTTGACTTGTGCATTGTTGAATTCAAGTGTGTTGATTGAAAAAAGCAGCCGTACCAGGGCAGAGTTCTGTGTTGCAGCTCTCGGTCTGTGTCTGTTGGCTCCGACAGCGGGGTCCTGGAGGAGAGGCCAGAGGTCGTCTGTAGCGCTGCCTGACTCCACCGCTGCATGGCTCTGCACAGGCAGTCCAGGAGCTCCACGTACTCCACTGACACAGATCTGACATGGCAGAATAATTATCATCTATGTTCTGAATGTAATAACCGTTATTATCATCGTGAGTGCATTAATAGCTGAAACTCTCATCATTATTGACAGTAGCAGAGGTGTATATACTGTTTAGGGTCTATGTAGAAGTATGTATCTTCAGTATTTTCTATATTGATTCACCATGATGAAGTAGAAGAGGACAAAAATGAGGTTAATTGCAGTTTGTAGCAATACAGAACCATGTCCATTCAAACCAAATGGAAAAGGCCGGAGAAGAATAGAGGGATGATAGAGCTGACTTGAGTTAAATAATCATTCTTTGCACACACACGACACCAAATCCAATCAGCTTCATGAGTCCCCACAGACACATGGGCATTCAACTCTTCCTTTCTTTATATCTCTTTCCTATTGTCACTCCTTTATGTAAAGGACAGTGGGGATGCACAATCAGTTTTTTTCTGGGGATACTGATTGCAAGCTCTTAAACTAACTGCTGACTGGGAGTATTAATCGAAGCTGGCAGCATCAAACTGAGACACAATGAATATTCACAAGAGGCAATTAAACTGTCGATAGACAGACGGGAGAACTGGATGGCTGACATGACTTGAAGCCTCTTTTCAGATTAGAAACTAGTTTCCTCTCAATGTTGTGCGTTCACACCGACCCAAACAAACTGCACCGAGGGGGTCAACAGTCCAGTGTTGGCGGGATCATACCCGTACAGGGACACTGGTTCAGTAGCAAACACCATTACCTCTGCAGATGTTGGCATCTGGACACAGCATATCTTCTACCAGTGGCCCCGGACACTGGCTTCCCTCTTCTCCAGACACTGGAAGACCAGAATCCAAGTCCAGGCAGGCACGGAAACGTCTCCGAACTGAAACCATTTTACTTCCACTGATAACCCCTACTGGTAAGGTGCTGTGCTGCAGGGAAGAAGTGGGCACGCAGGGAGAACAGGGCGTCCACTCTGACCACTCACTGAGGATGACTGAAAAAGACAGGATATGATGTACGAACCTGCACAGGATGTATTGTATTATTCAAGCAGAAGCTATTTGCATGAACTCACTTACCTTCACACTCTCTCATGTCACACTGCAAGGTCCCATCATGGCAAAGACTGGAGGACAAAAGAGTCAGCAACATCCAGATTATAAACGGATTTGTCGTTTACAGCAGTGAATTATTAATATGTGGCACAGAGGCAGAGATGCAGGTACCATGGAAACAATGTGATAATTAAAATACTTTTACTTAAATTACACTTCAAACTAGTACCTTCACTCATTTCAAGCAATACAAATAATATTAGGTGTATCATAGTGTAGCAGCAAAAGTCTAACCAGGTGCTGCAGCCTACGGTCACCGTGGCTCCCTGAGGGACGGTGACAGGTGTGGGAGGAAGTCCTGAAGCTTGGTGCTGCAGGTGGATACAGCCGCACTGTTCTGGAGGAACACAGCTCCCATTCTGCTGCAGCAGACCCTGGAGGGAGAAAGAAAACACACACGTACAATTCATAAAAAGAAAGAATAGGCACCTTACTTTTTTCTTCCATTTTCCATGAGGCGCTTTCACCCCCAGTCTGTTGATTTGTTTGCCTCTCTGTCAGCAGGATTGCAGAAAAACTATCAGGCCTGTATTCACAAAACTGATAGGATAATATGGCCCGTGTCAAGGAAAATACCCCATTGCATTTTGGGACGGATGTTTAGCAGATCAGCCTTAGCAGAGGTCTGTATTCTAAAGTGTCTTTCTAGTTTATGTATATACATATACGGCCTGATGCTCAATGAATATTACAGACCAAACAACTTAGGCTCGGGCAAATACAGTCACTGTTTGTTATATATGAAATGTATGTTTGCAGGTAATATTTGTTAGAGGTATCATGGCAAATGCTACTTATGGGAGCAGCTTATTCATTCATTATTTCATTACCGCCCTTCCCTGCTGCTGTATGGGCGTATCATCAGTCTATCAGAGAGGATTTTGCAATAACTCAAAGCAGTAAGCTCCCGAACTGGGTCAAAGAACATCAGCCCAACTCATATCAGAGTGATACACAAGCAACAATGTATAACGTAGCATATTTCCTCTTTCAAATTCATGTGGGTATGTCGGTTCAAATTGCCTTATTGATAATGATCAGCCCTATTGCTGTCGCAGCTTCATCCTCTCTTGACTCATAAGAGACTTATATCAGAATATCTTGCTATGAAAAGTATGTTCTGATGCAGATATTGGATGTAAACACACAATATTCATAGAACTGTAATTGTGAAACATGCCAGAAGCAGCAAAAGAAAGTAATCACATCGTTTGTTTCAGGTCAATCCACAAGTTGGACTGAGACTGCAATCATTTGAGATATCCATTTATCTCGTCACCTCATCACCAAAAGAGTGGGAGTTCTTTCAACGGATGCTGCTTGCTACATATTGGAAATGTTCACCTGTGGGCAGTAGCAGCCAGGTGTACACTCCCTGACACCCAAACACAGGTCCTTATGGCCTTGCAGTGCACAATGTTTCTCACAGGGCGCACCACATGCTGAGTACACGAATGGAGCTTCACAGTCTGAAAGTAGAAGGCAAAAACATATAGAAGATTCTGGAGAGTATCAGAATGCATCTCATGCTTGTATTACGGTCATCAGGTGAAAAGTGCAGTATGCATCAAGGAGAATTTCCTATGGGTGAGCAGCTATACACATACATACTTCATACCAGGGTCACGCACTCACCATCACATTGACTGAGGCTACATGACCTGCTCTGTGTTTCAACAGGAGAGCACTGTTGCCCCCTGGTGGCCGGGGCGACTGCTACACGGTAGCGCTGCTGCCTTTGAGACACACAGGAGCACTGAGACCAAACGCTCCACTCTGACATGGGACAGGCTGCAGAAGAAAACAGTCAACCACTTTGTTGCTTCATGGCAGCTGAAACAAACACTTTATCTTATATTTGGTTTCATGTAGACCTTCATGAGTGTTCTTTTAATTATGTACCTGGGCAAGGCTGTTTAAAACACAGCTGGGTCTCCTCTCGGTTCGTCTCGGCCTCGATCTCGTCAGGACACGCCGCAGCTCCTCCAACTCCGCACACACACACCCTGCGCCGTGCCACAGACCCTGCTCCACAGCTCCGGGTACATGGTGACCATGGCGACCAGGGGCAAAGATCATCTGGAGACAAGAGATTCAATAAGAGCAGAGCACATAAGAAATGTGTTTACTTAATTCCTTAGCTTGATTGTTTTTTCTGGATCATACATTTAATCAAACATATCCAACACAGATGTAGAGCAATATTGCAACAGGAATTATCAAATATTTAACAACCAATACATGATAACATTTTGGATGCTCTTTTTTAGATCTCAATTGTGCCACTCTGAGCCACTACAGACCCAGACAGGGTGGAGCATGACAATCCTGGGTCTCTCTCTCCGGACCGTTGCAGTAAGACCCGTTATTACGCGGTGGGGGATTGATGCAGGCGCGGGTTCGAACCTGTGTGCCCAGCCCACAGGTCACTGAGCAGTCAGACCACACTGACCACGGGGTCCAACCACCATCCACTGAAATAAACATGCATAAAGTCAAATGCTCAAATAACATTTACGTACCAGCATGAATGCACAGTTTCCCTGTGCTGCAATTGCTTTAGAGACAAAGTTGTCGTATCTACATAATTTTTTTACTTAATCAAACTATGCACAGTGCCTACTGCCTACTGCACATACTAAGTTATTAATATTAAAGTAAATGCGGCCCACCTCTGCAGTCGATGTCTTGGCAGTAATCTCCCTCTGGAGTGCATGTGCTGCAGGGCAAAACAAATTACAGAGTGAAATACAAAGTGAAATCCCTGATATTCTCTTTTCCTTGCCAGTGCAAACCCTTAAAGCATCCCACCATTGTTTACACTCTCCCTCCAGCCAGGTGTCTCCCACACTGAGCTCCTGGTTGTCATGGAGACAAAGAGGCGGGCAGGGTCCTGGATCGCAGGCCTTGTGCTGAACTTCCTCAAATTGGCAATCTGTTCCCTCGGTCTCTGAGAACAGAGATCTGATACAGAACAGTAACACAGTGTTATGAATCACTGCTTCTTATCTAGTTCACTGGGACAAAAACAGGAATAGATCTAATCCGAATTGATTTCAAAGATTTGTAGTAATATTAATACATATAATCACAAAGAATTAAAATAGAAATGACAAAAAAAGATGGAAATAATAGTGTTCAAGGATAATAATAAGTTTCTCTTGCCTGTATCTGGTTCTCTGGCCCTGCCCACAGGAAAGGCTGCATGATGCCCAACTGGACCAGGAGCTCCAAGTGCAGGTGTCCTGGCAGCTGTGATTGGTGCAGAGGAGCCGTCCGTTAGAACAGCTGCAGTTGTTGCAGTCCACCTGATGCCAGCTGCCGGCTGCCCATACCTGTCCTTGTGAGTCCACACAGTCGCACTGCCACAGCTGCACACACACACCGTCCTGCTGCAACTGTCCTGGATACACACACACACAAATGCAAGTTAATTAAGTATGGGTTATGGTAATGAAAGAGGGTCAAGGTTTCTTAATTCCTATTTCTCTATAAACGGTAGCAGCTGCTTTAGGACAGTTCACTGACCTGCTGCTGCTTTTTAATGGCAAGAAATCGTGCTCTGATAGCCGAGGGGTTTGCAATGGGTGCAAAACATGACCCGCACAATCAAGTCAAGCAGGGGACCTTTGTTGGACGTAATTTCTCATTTGTTCCTCCCATTATTTCCTGTCATCAGGTCGGCTTTCAAATAGGATAGACACTTCCCAAATTTAATGAAAGACATGTTCTCATTCACCCCCCATGGTTTGTCTTCAGTAGCCGGTCAGCAGGGTTTCTGGCTTATGTGTCAAGTAATAGATATCTGTCCTGGTGATTTTAAAAATGGCATTTAAAAAAGGGCCGAAACATTTCTTTTACAGAAATAAGGTCTTTGTTATGCCTGAGGCTGATCCAAAAATAGGCCAACAGTTTGCAGAGGGAATCTTTTTGGGTTCTGAGGATTATCCACAGTAGTTCTCAGTTCAGAATGAAGAACAGGCTGAGCTCCCGGTCAGAACCAGCAAGCCTGCGATCCACCCAACAGACGACCAGACAGGACGGGACGCTGTGATAAATAAATCAGCCAATCCTCTCCCCCAAAGTGCATATGACTGCTGTCTGTCCACGGCTCTTAGCAAGGCACCCGCATTTTTTACAAACAATTTTGAAACTATCATTATCTGTACACATTGTAGAGCAGCTTGCATCTCAAAGTTTGGTACCATCAAAGTTCCAAAATATAATTTTAATAACTTCACAAAGTGCTGATACAAATCAAACAGGGCATAGCAATGTGTGCTAGTGTTGCTCCTAATGATGGAATTTCAGATGCCTCAATTATACAAGTGACTGTGTGGATTCCTCTTTAAATCATTAAAACTCCCTCTGAAGAGATGCAGACTGCAACATTTTACAGACACAGTTCCCCCCCTTACCCCCGAACCCAAACACCCCCTGAAACAGTTCTTAGAACCATGAAAAAGTTCCTCTATTGTCATCATTAGCTTTGGGTTTACAGCAGCAAGGCTGATCCAGATGAACATTTTACACACATGTGCACAAAAAGCTAAACACCTTCAGGGATAAAAACCGTAAGACATGCAGAGGAGCATGCGCGCGCACACACACACACACACAATTGTATCTGTTGATAAAATGATAGATTGTTCCAGTACCTTGAGGGCAGCGACAGCCGGGCTGACATTCACTGTTGCCTTGGCACTCGATGCCCTGCTGGAGGTCTGAGCAGCGCTGGGGACACTGGTTGGCACAGGACACAACCTCCTGTCCCGGCGGGCACCTTTGCTCATCTGACAATACACAAACAGAAGGTCATGAATTTTCCCGAGATGGTACAGGCATTTTGTTTCACATAATGAGCCTCACAAAGGATGTTGATCACAGGCAGCATCGATTTTTGTACGCAAAGATTCTTCACAAGAATGATTGTATTCTGCATTAATGACCGTCCACACATGCACAGAGCGAAGTGCATAAGGTCATGGTAACCTGCACCCAACAAGTATGCGTGAACATCTTGAGCCTGTCTCACCGCATGGTTTGGTGTTGCAGGGTTTCACCTGGTTCTTCTCTCCTACACACTTCTTTCCGCCGTTCTTGGGTGGCGGGCTGGAGCAGGAGCGAGTGCGTATGGAGCGGCCCCCGCCACAGCGCTTATCACAGCGGGACCAGGGACTCCAGCGAGACCAACCTCCATCCACTGATACATACAGACACACAATATGAAAGGCACTGTCGCTCTCATCTAATGTTTGTAGATAAGAACAACTGTTCTGATCACGTTGAAGTGAAAGTTGCAGATTGGCTGTCTGACCTCGACATGGCCTGATGTTACAGAAGCGATGCTCCAGGTTTCCTCCCAGGATGTCTTCACACCACGTGCCGTTGGGTCCGGGACTGAGGAAGGTTCGGATCCTCTGCTGCTGGCCCACTCCACAGGACCGCGAACAGGAACCCCACTCCCCCCATCCTGTCCAGGAACAGTTCCTCTGTGCACAGCCGGCCCCCACACATACCTCATCGCCATCTGGGAAAACATCACAAACCACATTAGACTGCTTGATATGGTAGCTGAATATCAGTAGAGCTTTGTTTTATAACTGGTATTATTGCTTTTCTTATTCTACAATAAACCTTATGTTTGCTGTATTAAATGCCTCAGTAGTTCCTTGTTAAAGTGATGTGAGTGGTTGCACCTGGACATTGAGGAAGGTTACAGGCTTTCCCTTGGTGAGAGTTTCCAGGGCAGGGAGGCCTGATACACTGACGATGGCGGGACTTCGTGGCCGGGCTGAGAGCATCGCTGCACGTCTTAGTGCAGGGACTCCACATCGACCAGGGAGAGAAGCCAGCATCCTCGTCTACATGGTACAAAGAAGTTGGGATTGAAAGAAATGGATCATCATTGTCTGGTGAAGTCTGGCTTACCCTACCCAATAATCGAAACATAAGAAAGACAAAGAGTACGAATGAAAATGGGCATAAGATACATTAAAATGAAATCCAATTACCTGGAAGGGCAGGTTCTTCTGTGGGACCGACAATGACTGCCAACAACATGTGATAATTAAAAGTCAATGCAAGATAGGGTTCTTAGTAATGTGCACAGTAAATAGTCTTGTCATCTGGCTTATCTGGTTTATATTAAAATGATTGTATAAACATCTCATAAACAAACTTTAATTCTAACTTGAACCAACACGACCTCCTGCTACACATCAACTACCTGGGCAGTCTGGGGCCTGGCAGTACGTGGTTTCATGGTGTGGTCCCTGGCAACCTCTCCCTCCGTGGGCTGGGGCAGGCTGAGTGCAGCCCCTGGAGCGAGTCTTTAGCCCCAGACCTCCACAGGACAGCGAGCAGGGGCTCCAGGGGCCCCAGGGTGACAGACCGCCGTCTACTGGGCAGTGCTCTAAAGAACAGTTCCACCTGCCGTGCTCACAGAAGCTACAAGGAAAAGAGGAAGAGAGGGATGTGATGCTACTGGTCTGGAAGGGGTTGATAGCACATGTGAGAGTGACAACAAAAAAATGTAGAAATGTGAATTTGATGCCACAAATTTGTGTAACCACCAATATTCCCAAAATGTTCTGCTCACCAGGTGCTGCAGTCGTGGACCAGAGTGTCTCCAGACTGGAGCTCTACTCCCTCAGAGATGTTATGGAGGAGCAGAGATGAGACAGGCGTGATGGAAACACTCTGCAGAGAGGCTAGAAACTCTCTGTCAACCAGACACGGACACTCCTGAAACACACACATTTCAAAATCACGTTCATGCATCAGTGTACTTTTTTGTCTGTTTAAACTAGACATTGTGTAGGTGCATACTGCTGTGAGAATGCTGATTACAGGGGACCCACCTGCAGGCAGACTCCCTGGTGTTGGTACGTGTTCGGAGGGCAGTGGCAGCCTTCCTCACAGCCGTCTGAGTAGCAGCCCTCTCTGCCGCTGACCTGAGTGCAGCTGAACGGGCAGCCCTCGCCTCGTTCACACTCTCTGTACAGCCTGCCAGGAGGGCAGCCCACCTCTGCACAACAACATGTTGGCATGGAGACAGAGATTACAGGGAAATGTGAGCTTTCCTAAGACTCCAACAGCTTGTTGCTAATTTGAAGGCTGCTTTACAGCTTTACCTGGATCTTATCATGGAAATAACTGTGATTCCATACAGATGGGTGATAAATTAAAGACCTGAATACACCTGAAATATAATAAATAATGCACAGGGTTTCCTGAATGGTTTGTGTTCACAAGATCTCAACATAGTTGAACACCTGTTGGGAAATTTAGGATGGGCGTGTTACAAAGACTTATAGAATCTATGCAGACATATAGAAGCTGTTCTGAAGGCTTTACGTTGTTTTTGTTTTCGCTCCACCCGTCTGTATGTGCCGATATGATATCGCACAAGAAGCAGGGACTCACCAAGGCAGACCTCCGTATTACAAGTCTTGCTCTGTCGTCTGACGCCGCTGCAGGTTGTAGAGCTGCAGGTACGAAATCGGGATTGTTGCCCTCCACCACAAGTGACGGAACACACGGACCACTGAGACCAGGGCAGCCAAGGGCCCACCGAGCCTGGAGGCCAAAACACACAGACAAGTATGAAGAAAATGACTATAGACTAGAATCTTTATCATGTTCATAATAGTATTGGCTTAAGTACAGTTTTTTGCGAGACATGGTCATGGCCAGACCTGTGCACAGATGAGTGTTGCAGTCGTTCTGCTGCTCAGCGACTCCCAGGCAGCCTCTCCCACCGCCCTGAGGAGACGGGTTATCACACTGGCGTCTCCTGAACTTGACTCCTCCTCCACACGACAGCGAGCAGGTGGTCCAGGCTCCCCATTGGCTCCAGCCACCCTCCACATAACAGCCGGGTACTGATTGACACTGCATCACCCCAGCTTCACATGAACTGAGGGGAGGTTTGAATAAAGAACCAATGACATAAATTGTATATTAATCCATCAATTAATCATATTTTTCATATCATG
>CAAKHC010015656.1:0-22226 GCA_901007825.1 Macroramphosus scolopax | reverse complement strand
CCCTCACCCTCACCCTACCAATGGGGGACTTGCTTTTATACCCAAAGTCTAAGGTCTTGGTTTGTGTCCCTAAAAGAGGGATAAGTCATACCCAGACACACACACACACACACACACACACACACACACACACACACACACACACACACACACACACACACACACACACACACACACACACACACACACACACACACACACACACACACACACACCACACACACCCACACACACACACACACACACACACACACACACACACACACACACACACACACACACACACACACACACACACACACACACACACACACACTGTGCGTGTGTCTGGGTCTGCACACACACACACACAGGCAGACTGCACACTGTTTTGTTACTGTTGTCTGTCTCTGTCTCCCACAGACTCACACCAGTCTAGTTCGAACTCCTCTGTTTCTCTCCAACTCTTGAACGTCCAACATCCACTCTCTGGTTTTTCTTTGTTTTTGTCTTTTTTTTAGATGAAAATCTTCATCTCACCTCAGAGACAGAGCGATGCTGCAGGTTGACAAACGTTGTTAAAGGTTGTTTTTTCGTGGACAGTGAACGTCTCACCTCCTCTGACCCGCCCTCGGGGGCCGTGGATCAGATTGCATGGACGAGGGATCAGCACACACATCATCATAGTATAGTAAAGCAATATCCTCTCTTTCTGGCAATGCGGCCAGAATCCACTTGGCCATTGCTTAATTTAAAACTTACTTTAAATACAGATAAGTGTTGTTGCTTGAATGTCTAACCACTACAACTCAGTTCTAGCTATGTTCCCTGTCTCTTCCTCAGCCAGGCTGAAGGGGTCGGATCCCAATGGAGGATGCTCGGAGTGACCTCGGAACCCCCCCGTCAGCTGCGTCCTCCTGGGTCATGATTGCCAGTTGGTGAATAACGATAGATGATTAACCGAAGACAGAAGGGGATTTTCCACTGCGCTATTTTGTCTACAAACAAAAGAGGAGCTCAATTTACTGGATGCTTGATTAGGCTTTTCCTGTGGAGATCAGGTAATTCCCACTAATGACGCCCTGAGAGAGAGCAAGGGGAGCTTGGGGATTGGACGGCTGCGGTATGATGCAGGCATGTGGGAAATGTCTTCATGGTGTCTTCTCAAACCGGCTTCCAGCATCACACTGCACAGAAAAACAGTGGATCAATGTGCCAGGAGAAGAGAAAAGTGCGTTATGATTCAGTTTGCAAAAAAAAAAAAAGAAGAAGGAAAAATGGGTGATGTACCAGCAATCTGAAAAAAGACCTGCAGACTTGATGCTCCAAAATACAATGCGGTGAACATCAGTGGCTCAAAATAGTCTCCAGCAGAGGGCATCATGGGTGGTTTCTATTTATAGAAGTTGACTAAGATTTCTAAAGGGGATTAGAGGCTTCCTGAGGATGCCTTGCTCTGTTTTCAGGGGAAAAGTCTTATTTTATCAGACCGAGCACAAACAGGAGACTGCATAGCAGCCATTTCTCCATTAGTCAGTATGAACCAGTGATAATTACAGTGGGATATTCAACAAGCAGTAGTTCATAGATCTTCGTATATATTCGGATCTGACTCTGATAGTATCGTGGCATTGAATTGAAGAAAGATCTGCGTCCTGGTGGCTGTAAGTTCCATGCAAGGCGCTGGAGTCTCATACACATATCTCACATCTCTGAGAAGACTGAACCATTTTTGGCAGCACTAAACTTGACTCAGTTGCTATGGACACAGATGATGTTTTCTTTTTCTTGTTTCTACCTTCTTTCTTTTCTTTTTTTTTTCCATCTGTGTCCATGACAACAAAATGGCTATTACAGGAAATTGTGTGCATCTTAAAGAGGCCAGACGGAGAAAAGGGTAACATCCTCCCCAGATATGGTGGTTAAACACGTGTCGGTGAGCAGCAGGCTGACTTTAACACTGTTTCAAATATCTATAAGATAGGAGAACTTGTACAGGAAGTATTTTACGCTATTTTATTTTTGTCGTTTCAAATCCCATAAATGCCTAAAAGGATATTAATCATACAGTATATAATCATATATAATCATATAATTAACTGACTGGATGGAGCCTAAAGGCAGATAGCAGCAGGAAGTGGAACGAAGGGACAACCCTGCTCGCCGTGTCGGGTGTTTTAGGGTCTTTTTTCTGGTTCACTTGCCTTTTAAAGGGTCACCAATGAGGATGTCAACTTATGCTATGAGTGTGTTATGTCATCACATATTCATTACATTTTTATAAATCAGATATAAATGCTTCATAGGAGGAGTTCTGACAAATATATTGATGAACACCGAGCAAACCACTTGGTATGAGTGCATCGCATAGCATGTTTAGTTATTGTAAAGACACAGAGATTTAAAATGAAGTTGTATCCCTATGATAGTTGATGTGCTCTGGGGTTGACTCCTAACATATCTGCTCCTGTTGCACAGCCACTAGATGGCAGTGTGCAGTCGACCATCAGCAGGTCGGGGCTGTGCGGCCCCCCCAGGCTCATTATCAGCACATGATGAGGCTGCACTTCTTGAAAGAAGGTAATGCAGGCAACTAGATGAATATTTGAGAGGGATGGAGGAAACAAACTGATGCAACAAATTCAACACCGGTGGACGTCCAAGGTCACCGTTAAATAAGACGAGCACCCCTGCAGCTCTCGGCTCAGCAGAGGCAACTTTTGTGTTCATTTTTCATGCGTTGTGGACAGATTTAAGGTGTGCTGGAGTTTTGCTCACAATAATGTGACGTTGACATCGCCGTGTCCCTAACTGAATGACTTCTTTCACTGTATTTTAGATCATTTATACGTTTTTTCTGCCATATCAGAGGAAATAAAAGCAGTGCATGTAATGATACGTAATATGTGATTCTTTAACTGCGTTAAAACAGATGTTTACAAAAAGAGTTTTCCAGTATTATCTGTTAATATTCAGCCCAGATCTTCAGATCATCGGTTAAATGACTGTAAATTATATTGCACACGGCTCTGAAGGTTTATGCTAAATGTCTTCATATAACCAGGACAGCATGAAAGGTGTTGCTGCATATCTGCATTCCTTGCACATTAAACAATCCTGGGTTTGCTGCAGGTAGGATAACCACATGGTGGGCGAACAAATTGTTACACAAGTATGTTTTCTGTGGGTATGAGCTTTATTTGGGATACTTGTCGTCCTGTAATTATCATGTCTAATGATGCCATCTGAGAGCGGAGGTAAATGTGGCACAAAAAGGGGGGGAAAAAAAACACACGGGATTGCATTTCCACAAAATACTGCGGTGAAACGGGAGTGAAAAGGGGGTGTTAAAGATTACAACCTCAAATATCAACTCTGCACAGTGTTGCCAAGTCTTGTTGCTATGGAGATTGCATCCTACTGCAGGTGTGAGTAACGACAGAGGAAGTCAACTGTGCTTCCCTCTCTGTTTCTCTTTCAGCTCCTCTGTGTCCTCACTGCATGTGTGAGCGCATGTGAGTGTGTGTTCCCGCCTCAGACGTTCAGCCCGTGAGGATTAACCTTGGGAATGTTGTGCACTTTGTGAACTTCCTATTATTGCTGTTTGTCCATCACAAATCACGATCAAAAGCTTTTATTGCGGTTGTCGACATATTTCCTTCTCTTTCACCGCTTTGGGAAAAGGTTCTAAAAAATGCGACGACAGAGGAACTCTGGACTGTGCAAACTTAATTAGCGCTGAAATTAATAGATGCATGCATCCAAATACAGGAGACATTCAGAGGTGAGATGACGTCTACAAGTCTACAGATGTGACTTGGCCAGATGTTATGTGACTCCCATGTCTGTTTCTCCATCTCTTGTTTATATGAACAATCCAAAAGAACATCACTAAATCAATGACGTCCAAATGTTTATTCCATCTATTCTTTGACTTATTGTTTACAGTAAGCAGAACTGTTAATGTTCCCTATCACCAAATATCTCCTGCTTGATTGAACAGTGCCTCAACCTGTGATCACAGCCCTTGTTGTTTTACTAACGCACACATAATTACTATAACTTGCACTGATCACCGGGGAAACAGCAAATTAGAGCTCAAATGAACAATTGCTTAATCGGTTAGTCAGCTGACAGAAAATTCTCTGCAACTATTTTGATAATCCATTAATCCTTTTCATTAATTTTCAGCCACAAAAGCCAAACATGATTTCGCTCCTGCTGTACAGTTGTGATAATTTGCTGCTTGCTCTCACTCATGTGATGCATTATCGAAAAATCGTTGGTAAACAACACATTTAAAGACATTTACAGACCTGATTGATCGGTTTATCAAGTACAAACATTTTCAAATTAACCCATGGTGAAAATAACTGCGGCCGCACGACCCAATTTTAGAGATAGGATGCATGAAAATGCTAAAATTAAATGTAAACAATATTTGTTTCCACAAGACTTACACCCTCACATCGCCTTGTCCAATTCTATCAGATGTGGAGCCGTTGTTATGCACTGCAGGCGGCTGCTGCTCGGCTTCCTTGTGGTTTTGTGGCTTTGAGTCTAACCGAGGCGGACTGAGAGGGGCTTATTAAACCCAGGGCTGCAGCTTCATTCTGAAGGCCACAATCAGGAAAAAAATGCACTGTGTGACATAAATAGACTTCCAATGATGAACATCTAAATATACAGTATGAAGTGCAGATGTTAAAATGCAGCATGCTCAGTCTAGCATTGTTACTAATAGGGGCTGACATTTTCACAGTTCACGGCTGAATCACTCTGTGCAAGCCTTGGTGAGCTGGCACATTTGTAAGACGATGCATAAAAGCTCACCCAAAGGTCTGAATTTGTTCATAATAGCGTTTAGAAGGAACGATGAAAGCAAAAGATAACTGTCTGCAGTGAAAGTGCACGGGGAGGTTTTTTTTTTTTACTTCCTCCATCGCTGCTGCTAAAACAAAACCGAGCACAAAGACAACAAAGGAGATCATCATCACGATTATATGAAAGAATGTTTCCACGATTTGAATCGTATCTAAACATAAACCCAACAACTTAATGAGAAATGGGACACGTAGTGATCTGAATTAGCGGCAGGCTGAAAAGGGCAAAAAATCAAACGTGGAGAGGAAGTGGTAGTGACGGGTGCAGATCTAAAAACGAGGATCTAAAGATGTATGGGTGGCACTCACCAGCTTCAAATACGACAGGGACAGAGCTTCCTGTTGAAGGCTGATTAGACCGAAACAATGGGATGTTTTATTTAGATGGCCAAAATAATTGGTGAAACCGAGGCTCCGTCCGTGTCCTTTTTGCGACTTGCTTTTTACCGTTGTTTAGCACCACAGTAGCAGTTTCGTCCTGAGAGGGTGCTGCCAACACTTCATCTGTTGGTATTGTGTATTGTATTGTATTTAAAACCCTTGAGACTGACGCTGATAACCTGTGATTGTAACAGACTTCACATGAAGATAGATTTTTCAAACAAAGCTTGTCTGACTCTCTTTATCTACCAGAGCAAAGGAGGAAATCAGATGAGTTTACGTAAGGAAACAGGCTGGGGCCTCGACAGTTTTTTAAAACTCTAATCGTCCCCAATCCCTAAAAAAAGTGCTGACTTGACCCCCAAACAAAGACCTTTGGACCTTGGAAGCCACAAGATCTGGCACACCACCTGCCAGCCTGTAAGGGAGCTAAGGAAGCGTCGCTTTAGAGGATTTAAACAAAGAACTGAAACGGTTGTTTCACTGGAGGACTTTTTGGTATTCATGACGGTAGGACGACGTACAACTGACTTAAGACAAACGATTCAAAAAAACGTAGGACACTGCCAGACTTGTCCTTTAAATCTGTCTTGAGTCTTTCTCAGACAAACAAAACTGAAGTAGCTTGAAGGCATTTTCATGCTGGGTGACGGAGCTGAAGGAGCTGTTGATGCACTGCAACAGCTGAGATAATAGCATTTTTATTGAGAGCACTTGTCAACATCGGTAACCTTGCCTGGGCCTGGTGAGCACCGGGCTGTGGTCTAAGTGATGGCGCTCTGCCAGGATCTGACTATTAGGGCTCATTAGTCCCAATTGATAGTCTTGATGATAGGCGCTCTGAAAGGAGGCCGCAAAGGAAAAGGTCAGCGTATGGATCTTAATTTGACCTCTCTAACCCCAAGCTGACTGGCAGCATCTGTCATCCTTAAATTGAATTTAACAGTGATTGAGTAGTGCGGAGACCATATTGGCAATAACCTCTGTGGGCTGTCCCATCGCCCCCGATCGTCCAGAAGTCTGTGCCTGCAACCCATTATGGCAAACTCTAGTGTCAATTTCATTTAGGGGGTGAAAACAGTGGAACTGCGGCTGGGCGACGTACCTGCAGTGACGAGTTGTGTTTGTTTCTCTTAGTCTTCGCTGCTGTGTGATGCTGAAGCCATCCCAATAACACGAAACATAAAGGACAATCTTGGAAAATGCTATTAGTTTTGTAGGTATTTCGCCAAAATACAAATTCATCAACGTAGACAAGGCACTCGTAGAGTGCACGCGATATATGTCTGGATGTGTCCGCAAAAGCATCTCAGATACATCATGTGACATTTCCTTATAAATTAATAAACACTGCCCTACTGGTAGTCACTTATGACCACAACATCGTCTGAATAAATCACCGACCTCAACAGCTGTGCTCAGATCTTTGCGTAATGTGCGACCTTCGAGAAATCCGATGTAAAGAAAAAAATCCTGTTTATGCTACACCCCTGCAACAAATCTATGTAGTATCTATAATACACTCGTATTTGACTGAATAGATTGTTTGCCAATCGGGTTCAGTAGCTGTTGAGATGCTTCCGCGTAGACCACGGTGGTGGACCTTCCACTCGTGAGAGCTCATGAGCAATGAATGCGGTACAAAAGAATAAATAATGAAGCAGCGATATATTCTGGATGACAGACGAAATATGGATTTTCGACAAATCTCCATTCCGGCCAGAAAGCAGAGCGATGACATGACTAGGAATGGCTGCACTAAATAAGAGAAGCTGCTTCAAGGAGGAAGGGACTGATTATGTAATAGAGGGGCTTGTTTACGTGTCCCCTCTGAGTTCATGTTAGCTGATGGAAGACACCCTGCCTTTGCTGCTCTTCTTGGGCTCTGCCACACTGCATTAATGTCTTTATTTCTGGTGACTGGTAATTGGCCTACTTTGAGGCGAGCGTTTGCCTCCTATATGTGGAGTTGTACAGTAAAGGAAAAGGAACAGAAAAACTGCTCTCTTAGGATTCCAGTTAAGTGGAACTGCCACAAACAATTGTCGGGAGGAAAAACGTCCTCAGCCTGTAAAGAATATCTATAATTAATTATAGTTCCATTTAATTTCATTCCAATGAAGTACAGTTGTTTTTCTGCTCCACTGGCCCTCAGGAATGTCTCACACTTGTGATCATTTAAGGCCAGAAGTTCATCGTGTTTCAGGCTCAGTTAGCTTTATATATTCTTCTTGTAATGGTAAACAGTACAGCTAATTGATGCATGTGTACTACGGGCTATGCGGCACATTATTTAAATGTAGAAAGTCTTCCAAGGTTATAGGGACTCAGTAGTTAAACCACTTTAAATAACTTTGAACTAATGTTCATGTGGTCTTGCAGGGACAGCTGGTAATGCTCAATCACAGGGGGACTCTTCCCTTCCAGGCAGACCTTCCTCTCACATTGCACTCACACGCCACTTCCCTCACCTGAATTGGCTGCAACACCCCTGAACAATGAGGGACAATGTTTCCACATACTGATTATCAGAGGAGTTTGAAGGATAACCTTGGATGAGGTGACACCTGCAAGGCTTAATACTGGTCAAAATGCCCCTTGCAGAGTAAGACAAACACAGACATAATATACTGTAAGTGTTTCCTTCTGTGCAGAGATAAAGATCCTCGTAGTGTGTATACTCTCCTTTCAGATTCTTTTAATTTCAAGAGGAACTTCTCATGGTGGAAGCAACTCACAGAAAACACAGTTAAGCTGATTGTGGCATGTGTTGAATTCAATTACAGACCCGCCGTGGAAGCACTCTCTGTGTAACCCAGAGAGACTCGAGGAAGCCATAGCCAGGTGGCGACCCTGTCGGCAGCATCGAGCACAAATCACAATGGCCTGGGCCGCCGCCAAGAGCTGCGATTTCTGCCATCACGCAGCCCACCAACACTCCAAGAGCCGCTCACGGTCACTCATCACAGACACTCTGTACGCGCCTCCCTCTCAGTGCACTCAGGTCAGGAGAAAAGGGAATGCAACACATATTGTTGGCCACTTCTCTCTATAATTCATGTCCTGCTCCCAAAATAGAGCAGTCGAACAGTACACACTGTTTCATCTGTGTCTAAAAAAAAATCAGGTGGAGTAAAAAGCTGCATATTTCCAGACAAAAGGGGATTTTATTAACAGCTAATAAAGGACGATAATCTCTGCTGTTCAGGACATTATGCATGAGTCCTTCTGTAATTTCAACATGTGGGAGGTTAACTACCCGGTAAGTGGGCTCTGTGTGGTCAATCAACTGGACTGAAGAAAGCATGAAAGGCTTCTGAAAAGAACCGTTTTTCTCATTTGTTAATGTTCACTCAGGCAGATATAAAATCTGCATGTGCACAAGCTCAGACAACCAACATGTGACCGAGGCTCAGTGGCGCCGCTGGATCCTGGAACATCTCTGCGATGTTGCACAACGCTTGCGATGGGAGTGTCGGTGAACAATGTACGGCTGCAGTCGTCTCCAATAAAAAGGTGAAGATGTAAGTATCTGCCCTGAAAAATGAGACTCAAATTGGACGTTGGATGTTGTGTGCCGCGGCCGGTAGTATCGCTGCACTGACAGAAAACAACGTCTGGTGTGTCCAGTTTCTCCCACTCATGAGCCGTGAGTGGCAGGTCGGCTAACCAGTCTTGACACTGGAGAATCAGCCCGAGTTTGAGAGAGAGCAGCCGTGGGAGCTTTGTCTGCCTGCCACGTTGGAGATATTGAAGACATTTCAGCCTGCGTAAGTCCCCAAACCATTTTGTACTGTACCGCAAACCAACAGCTTCTGCACGGTCTGTAAATTATAGAAACAAATGGAAAGCAAATGTGATTCCAGTTTTTTTTATTTGACCCGCAGAAGAAAATATGCAGCTTTCTGCACATCCTGTTATGCAACCACAGGGGCTCTCTTCCCCAATTGTTGTAATTAACTGAAAATGAACATTCATGCATTCGATCGTCCATTCAGTGGGAGACTCAAAGAATCCTTGAGCGGTCAAAGTGTCCCAGAGTGCCCCTCTGGTTGGTTGAAGTGCCACTTCGATGCAACTTGAGGGTAAAAAATGAACCCTAACACTTTTTCATGTTAACACCGCCACTTACAGAGTCCGTGCACACCGCTGGCTGAAGATTAAGCCCAGAATGCAACGGTCAGAAGGTATTAAAGCGTGCCAGATCACGGAGCCTGGCATTCATCGCGTCAGGAGAATGTTTCCTCCGATTCCTCCTGTGTTGTATCCTTCATATCCATCTATTAAGTTTCTGCGGAACAGAAGAGCATGTAAAGGCCATTTGCCTTCTCTTCTGTCTGTGAATCCCCACTATTAATACAATCCAGGGAACTCAAACATCAAGGAAACAGTGTGGGGATATTTCGGTTGCCCTCTTTAAACAGGTTATATGGGCTCTGACAACTCTGTTTTTTGTCCCGACACTACTGCATTGCAGATTTTCCCCCACACCTCTTCTCTCTTATATTAAATTCCTCTGAACTACAACTAATCCAGATTGTTTAACACAGCATCATGCTTTAAAGGGATTTAAGATGTCTGTTTGTACGGTTGCTTACTCACTTTCAATCAAATGGGCTGCGACTGCCACAACAGCCAACTTGTTTGTTCGTACATGACAATAAGCATGAGCGGGCCCTGGAAGAGATCCAGAGAGCTGTTTCTAAAAAAAGGAAGGAGTAATTAGTAAATGTCATTTGAGAAGAGTATGGCGAATTAGAAGCCTGGTGGATCATGTAATTAGGACTGGAGAGTTTTCATAGGCGGCTCGGGGAAGGACGAAAGAACCGCAGCGGTGTCTTCTGCTGAACACTGACGGCCGTACGAGCTGTGACGGACAAACACCATGCGACACTCCAACGCACACAAACTCACACACTCGTAAAGTGGTAGGAATGTACGTGTGCGCGCATGCATACATGCAGCGACAGATCGCAGTGTCAAACAGTGATGCATGACATATCTGACAGGGTGTCACGAATGTCAGGAATGAGAAAAACGACATGTCGATTCAAAACGTAGCATGAGACTTTGCTTCCATCTGAGAAATCAGGTTGGAATCAAATCAAATTGCAAATTGCAAATGGCGTTGACAGCAAAATATAAAAGCCAACACATGTCCAAACAGTTCAAGTGTGGGTTCACACATGTGACTTTGATGAGGATTTGCTGACTTTGTCTGTTTTCTAGAAGTGATTGACTGGTTTAATAGTAACGTTCTCCGACATTCTATCTGACATCTTATGGGGAAAAGGATTCATCAATTGACCATCAATGATTGCAGCTTTGGACAACACCTCAATCTGAATAAAGAATTAGATAAATTGTTCATTTAGATATAAGAATCAGAATGCAATTAGACTGGATCTCGATGGGATCGCTGCAGCTGCGACGCCAATCAACATCATGTTCCTTCCTGGGAGTCAGTAGTCATTGGTGCATTATTACATAATAACACAATAGTCATTAATACATTATTACATAAGTACTCAGTAGTCATTAATACATTATTACATACGTTCTCTGTAGAAACTACTTTACTGTATTGCAGAGTACTCATAACATACTAATAATACATGAGAGAAAATACGATGGGGTACTTCATACCCTGTACTTCCAGTGCACTTACTCAGAGCACACCCATTTCTAGCGCTCTCAACTACACGTCTGTAAAGTTTTGTGCATCTTACACGATTGTAATACTTTCACTGAGACAAAATCTGTCCACAGACAGACGGAATCCTGCTTGGTCTGTACTCGAAGCCTCCGTGTGGTAGCTCCCGCTGCAATAGGTGTCTTTATGACATACTTACATACTCACAAGGTGAAAACAATGATGGGCCGTGTTGAGGCAGTGAACATTAAAGCTCAACACAGATGTCAGCTCTCTTTCTACATAAACACACCATGATCAGTCATTACCGCCACTCATAAACAGAACAGCCGCCCTCCTCCGTGAGCTGTTTGTGTTGTCTCCTGCAGGGACGCTGAGCCTCAGTTTGTTAGAAGCTCTTGCAGGAGCTACTGGAGGACCGCTGATTCAGATCCCTGCAAACACACACATCCCCTATTTAAGAACCTGGTTGCATCCATACACTTGACTTTAATGTGCTCACTTTACGTATGATTCCATAATCCGAAGAGAAGCATGGTTGGAAATCCTCACATGAAGCAGAAGAGCTCTCGAAGAAGAGCTGTTGTGTTGCACCTCGTTGTGTTGCACCTCGGCTAACTCGCTGCCGACGACAATACTCACAGTGTTACCAACCTCACACATGCGCGTTCGTGCAAATCCATTCAAAACTTGCCAACATTAATTAACAACACATGTAGCTATCGTTGAATCTGTTTGTCGCATATGTTCACTCTCATTTCTTTACACCTCAGCCACAGTTCTACTGATCGCCCAACATTTCTTTTAATTTGGTGGCTAATCGGTGGCTTTTTTTTAACTGTTAAGTTTTTTAACTGTTTCATAGTATTAAAAAAACATACTTACTTGGTACTTGGAGCCAACCTATCCTGTTTTAGATTTTGTTTTGATTTAGGTACCTTTGAAAGTTCTAGTTCACTGGTGTTTTTTTAATCACAAATACACATTTCTGTTCACATGCTAACATTCAAATAGCCACTCGTCAGGGACGCTCTCACTAACTGCATGGCACCAAATTATTACTTTCAGTTTACTAGAATTCCCAGACCCTTTTAAATTGGATTTTGGCTTCAGGACATTAAGCCATAATTTTCTTAAAATCAATAAACCAATAGCATCCTACAGAAGTCATTGTGTTAAGTTTTATTGGCGTCACTACTTAATGATTTCTCACAAGTTTCATTTAGTTTGGTGCTCTTCTTTCCATGTAATCAATTGATCTGTGTTACGTCTGTGCAATGAATCTGACCAATATCAGACCGATGTTATCAACGTTCTCTAATCTCCATCCTCAGATACCACAGAGCAAATACAGGTCAGCAGTTCATCTTCGTCTTTGCACATTCTGCCGCTGTCTGCCCCCTGATTTACTGTAGTCGGCTCTCTTTAGGTTTGTAATGCTACAGCAGCGGCAACCACCTCACTTCACTATTACATCTTTTTTTTTTCACAACTTCCAACCGGTCGTTTTTCGATTCATGTGACAATCAACAGTATGGAAGTCAGCCACTCAAGTGAATGGTTTAATTGTTGTTAGAAACACAATCATAGCAATAAAAAAACCATAAAAACAGACAACATGCACCAACGTTAATTTCCTCGCTGATCTCACTCTTCAGTCACGACCCAAAGCTTTTGACTATTGGTGAATGTTGGAACAGAAATCGATGGGTAAATTGAGGGTCACCCTCCAGCTAATGCTAAAGAAGTTAGCATGTTCTTTTTCTCTTACAATAACGGTTGACACCCCAACTTTCTGGTGATATGTCGCCCCTCTTGGTTTGGAGTGTGAACTAAGAAGCGCTAGCTTGTTTAGCTCAAATACGAATTGTACCTTTAACGAGAGAAAAAAGATCCACGTAGTGAACCTTTGACCTGATCATTCCTGTTGATGCTTCAAGTTGCAGATTAAAACTACCCCACCAAAAACAATGTGGCATTTGTGGTGAAGGTCATGAAGCAACTTTTTGTGTTGTCTTAAACCACTTCAAAGATCAACGCATATCAGCCGTACATATAGAAAATAAAAAGTGAAATGTATTGATTCAGCACCTATTGGCAGGTTTTAATGGGATTTATGTCTTAAACATGGGTCAGATGAAATGTTCCTCAGATTTTCTGCACCTGACTGCTTTGATCAGATCCGTTTATGCAGCATGTTGTTGAAACGTCCCTGTCCACGGTCCTGAAATCTGCTTTCCCAAGCATGCGTCATGTGACTTCACCCAGCACTGCCGAGCTCAGCACCAAGCCTGCTGCTTTCTGGAGATCTCATGTGAGAAAAAGGACAAACCCCTCTCCATCTCATCTTGTTTAGACAGTTTTTCCCTCTCTGCCTTTTACTGCACGACCGGATAATGTGGACCTTCACAGCGCTCGGAGTATAGCAAAAGATTTTAGGATGCGGGACTTGTGTGCTGCTCGTTTTGTTGCCCTCTTTTTACTTAAATGCCAACACGGTGAATTCATCTGGCAGAGTGGACAAGCCTGCTGCTAGAGGTCCGCATTCAGAAAGTCTTTCTTTTTATTTTTCTCTGGGGCGACTTCAGAAACGATGTAACGACCGATCCACCCTGTGCAGCAGAAGTCTCCTCGCCAAAATGCAGAAGGGAATACGACTTAATGATGGCCATGTCACCTACTTGGGGCTTTTGGCAAAAAAGGATGGCACAAGACGAGGATGCTTGAGCAAAAAGAGCTCAGACAACACGAAATGGCACGCAAAGTGGTTTGCTTTGTTGCAAAACATGCTGTTTTATTTCGAGAACGAGTCCAGCTCTCGACCCTCGGGATTATACCTGTTGGAGGGCTGCATCTGCGACAGGGCGCCTTCGCCGAAACCTTCACAGTCAGCCAAGGAGTGTTTTGAAAAGCAGGTATGGGGGAGCGCGCGCGCGCGTGCACACACACACACGCACCGCTTTAACATTTCAGTGTTGAAATATTGACGAGGTGAAAACAGTGAATGTCACATTTGTCCCTGCGCCGCAACCGAACTAATTTTAGTCTCTCAACGAAGCGTGTTTCTTACGCCTGTTATTCTTCTTATAACACATCTCATGATGACCTAAAATCCAGCGCAGCAGAATAGCACGAGGTTCCAGTTTGCTGTATTGCCCGTTATGTAATCCATGCATGGCATTAATGATGAGGTAACAATATTAACACCTAATGATATTACAGCAGCGCTGGCAATGGGCTCTGCAGTGTTTTGCTTCAGGTTGCAGCAAACCCGCAACCTTAATCCGTTTTTTTTCTAGGTGAGATAGTTTCCACTGGTGCGGTAAATGTTAATAGATTTCTACAGTTTTGATTGATTTGCATACTGGTTGGTCACATATTTTTACATCATCATTTGTTTGGGCATTTTTTTGGGTGTGTAGAGTGATCTACCAAACGCTCCCTCCAATGAAAAAAAAAAAAAAAAGTTGTAGCCTCAACGTTTCCATCTTGTGGTAAATGTTTGACACTGCAGGAGAAGCTGAGGAACCAGCGGGGTTTCCGGTGATCAGACAGCTCTGATCTAGATGATCTGAATGGAATAATCGTTTTGATGCTTGAACTTTCATTTGCATTGTAATTGAAATGTAATAGTGCAACTATTTCTAATTGTATCTAATTAACAGTCCAACATTTGGAAGGTATATAAGAGTACAGGTATGCATTTAACTCACTGTGCTTTAAATCAGTGTGTTAGCAATTGACAGGTCTGATAACATTGTTATTGTGAACAAATAAACAGGTGAACATGCAGTAAGTTTTCCCCGTCAAGGCCACCAGCTCTCCTCTCATATCTACAGGCTGTGTGCCCGACTCTGTAGGTAGGGCTGCAATCCAAACTGAATCCGGGCTCTTCCTGTGAACAGCTGCCCTCGTGCTGACGAAGCAAAATGCAATTCACTGGCGAAATTTTTATAAATTTTGTCAACAGTGCTGTTCTCCCTCATTGTGCTGCTTGGAACACACGGAGCAGCTTGATCCATAGTTATCTGCCATTTTGGACTCGATTTATGATATTACGCTTGCTTTGTTTCTGTGAGTGCAGAGAGGTTGTCTCATACGACGGGCTGCCTTAATGTAAACAAACAAACATCCTTAACGAGAACCAATAAGAAAACACCTCTATCTGCCACCCCCACCTTGATGTTGGAAATCCACCACAGTGCCTATGTTATATTAATCCTCAAATGCAGTTAGTGTGAAAATGAGGAGGTTTCTATGGCAACCCTTATTCGCATCCTAAAGAATAATGCAGTTGGAAGAGGTGGGGTAACTAGAGGAGAGATGTAGTGCTCTGCATCTTTCCTATTAATATGAGTGCGATCTGGGCTAAATCTGTTTGCTGCAGTACCTTGGAGGGGTCAGAGTCCATTTATAGAAAACACAGCTCACTCACACTGGGGGAAGTTAGGAAAGATCTTACCGACATGCTCTGGTGGATTAAGATACAGTGTATGGATAGGGCTGACATCCAAACTAAAGCTTAACATAAAATTGGATGCAAGTGTAATTATTACTAATACCTAATTCTTTGAGAATATACCGTTCAGACCTCATTATCAGTTTCAGGAAAGCCCTTTTACAGTATTGCTACAATAATTACTGTATCAATGTAAAGGCGAAAATTCATTTGTACAGGCAAATTCACGTACTCAAAGAAAACAAGTGAGAACATTTGGAGTAAAACTATAAAATGATCAAAGTACACAAGTAAATTAAATAAATAGTAAAAAAAACTGAAAGAAAAAAGATCAGTTCATCAAAACAATTGATTATCTACCACAGCCTCCCTACAAAACAACACACTTTCCATGTCTCAGTGTCATAAGTGTTCTGATTTAATATATTTCAAACTGGTTAACAGCAGTAATGATTTTAAAGGTGCATGACTCAGCCATAAATACAAATCAGGTAGCAGACAGCATGCTTAATATCACCTCAGACCAGACACTCACCGGGCTCTTAGAGGGATCATGAGGGAAAACTACAGCAACATGTATGCCTCTCTACCAGAAATAGAATCTTCTTTGATGGTAGGATGAATACCTAATGAATGTGAAGATGGCAGAGCAGTCAGCCATGAATAATTATCAGTTGCAGGTTGATAGGCGCCTGTAGAACATCTGCAGGCCAAAGATTAGACCCTCTCAACGTGGCTGTAATAGTCTGCAGGGAATATGACGTCTCACTTTGGAGAGTTGTGGTGTTGTTTTATCATGGCTGACTTTGCAAAAGCTTCCAATATTTTAATGGGAAGTTCAAACTATAAGCATGTACTGTATATACTAAGTTAAGTCCAGTCACATTTTGCACATGCTATGAGCTCATGGTTGAGAGGACTCAAGAAATTGGTAAAGCATGAACTACAAGCTGCTCATGTCCTTCTGGGGCATCACTATAGGGGAATTTAAACAACATTCGTGGACACCAATTTAGGATAGGACAAGCCAATGGAGAGAAATAAACTACCCGAGCATTTACAGAAATAAAAACTCCAACAGCCCTTTAACAAGTTAACATAATCCAAAAGCAAGAATTTGATACACTATCTACATTTTATTTATCTATGTATACATTTATTATAACGCTCATGTAGATTTGCTCATTTTTAGTATTCAGTTTTGTCATTATTTCAGCAAATTATTTATTTAATATTTTTAGTGACTGTTTTAAGAAGTTCAAAACTTAAGTTAAAAGTTTTAAAACAAAAGTGGAATACTGAGGCACTTTAATTATTTAAGTATCTATTTATTTTTTTATTTATTGTAAATAAGACATTTTATTTTTGATTACATTATTTACATTTATATTGTCAATTTCGGTTTTATTTTGTTGTTGAATAGCGCACATTGAATGCCCATTTGCAGATCTGTTCCAAGTTTAAACAAAACTCCAGCTGGCCATCGCCAAGATGCACCAGAATGCAGGACATTACATCTACAAATTTCACAATTTTCTGGGGAGGACCCCCAGACCCGCTCCACTCCCCCATTTACACCCACTTTTGCACAAATTGGAGAAGGGGGTCTTTATGCATCTTTGCCCAGAGGGACAGTAGTTCACAATCCATTCTTGTAATAATGTAATTTATAATGTGACACGGTGTGCCGTTTCCACGGTGGTGGGAGGGGGGCCCCAAAAGGTTTGAATCAAATTCTGCTTAGGGTCCTCAAAGGGTCCTTAGGCTTGCAGTATGGCAAGACAGGGTCACCCTAGTGGTGACAGGAAATGACTTGTTTTGAACTTTGAGTTACTGAACGCAGTGGGATGACCGGATTGATTCTCAGATATGGTCACCTCAGCCGGAAGGCCTCGATGATGCATATTGGAGGATAGAGTGTGTTCAGATGACACGTGTTGGAAGGGGCGGTGCTGCGAATTCAGTGATCTCGCCCTGAAGAACACGACTGTTGTAACTCAGCTACACATGCACAGATCTTTTCTGACACTTGACATGTTTGATCAGAACCCCGGCCTGACGACATCTATGTTCAACTAATGACACGACATGTTGCTGTAGGTCTTCACTGAGTAGAGTCTTCTTCTCTCGCCCTGCCTCCAGCACTTCATAAAGAGACTGGTTTGCCATGGAGGCCTCCTCCAGCATGGCATTTGCCTTTCCGTCTATCTCAATGATGAGTTCCTCCTGATCAGCTAGTGTCTGCTGGTCCTCGTTGATTTGGAGGGTGAGAGTTTCATACAGGCTGCTGACTTCCTGGTGTGAAGCTGTGAGCTTCTGAAGTTCTTCACTGAGGAGAGCATTCTTCTCTCGCTTTGTCTGCAGCTCAGCTGCACACTTGTGGATGATGGAACAAGCATCTCTCATCTCCTTCACCTCTTCATGAAGATACGCAAGATGCTCTACAGCAGTTTCACACCTACTGGCGACTTCCCTGTGTGAAACTATGAGCCTCAGCAGCTCCACATTGAGGAGAGCTTCCTTCTGTTGCTCTGCCTGGAAGTCAGCTGTAGGCTTCTCCTTGATATCCTTTGTATCAGCTGAAGGCAGATGGGCGGACCAGTTGGTGCAGAAACCTCCCCCACCATAAATGTCTTGGTTCCTGGTTAGTTTGACTCTTGTGCTCATGTTTGGCACGTTCTTCGGTTACAGCATCATTCTTAAAAACCTGCAGAGCCTATTGATCTATAGAAAATATTGTTGGCCACTAAAATCAACACAGACATTATGAACATTTGCATCATTTGATATGACTTGATTGTAAAGTATTTCTACAAGCACAGACTGTGTGCGTGTCTGTGTTCACTGGTTGCGTTCATTAGCTGTACATCTGTCACTGCTGATGATCGTTGCAACACTGACAGCCACCAGAGCTGGAAAACACCAGCGCACACAGACAGAAGTCTTTGACTGGCGGCTGTCAGCGTCACCTTCACTCATCTGTGATGTCAACAGATTGTTTGTATCAGTGACAGAAGTGTTGAGTTGACGAATTTAAGCGCCGGAATTAATTGATTTTGTTTTTATATGATATGTGATTTGATACCATCACATTGAAACTGGAGGAACTGTACCTCAAACTGGTCTGTTACAAGGTATTATTACCTTAATGAAATTGACCTTCACCAAGATGATATTGAGATATTGAGAGATATTGTGGTGTTGCACACTGGTGGCAGAGGAAAGCAGAGTGTTTCTGATGTAAAGCAACTTCATTATTGGGCTTTGGTGCATGTGTCAGTCGAAACCAGACACCCCATCAATCCTTCAGGTGCAGCGTTCATACTACTTCACGTTTGACACTCTGATGTCGAGCAAATGCAGACAGGGTGTCCAGGTGATGCTCGCTTCAGTTGTCATTTAGAACACAACACCTTTAGTGCCGTACCTGGCTAATCATACTTGTTTTTACTTCACCACTGCATCGAACATCCCTGAGGAGGATGTTCCCCTGCCAACAGGCATCCTTCAAATCAACAGAGGCCGTATTATTGGGAGTGGTTTCAATGCACAGGAACACTGAATATAGTAAAATATTAACTTCAGCACAACAATATACATTCGTCAAAATTCCAAACTGCACAACGTTCCTGATCACAGCAACACAACACACAATTAGTCCAATGCAAAGGGAAGCATGCTCATCCAGAATCGACTGACACAACGAAAGACTGTTCACGGGTTGCTAGGAAACAGGTATCGCACAGTTATGTAAACTGGCCATGGCTCCAGCCTCCATTACTTATACTCCTGGGAACCGGAGACATCCCAGGAACCGAGCTGGGGGAGGCTTCCCTCAGTGAGCTCCATCAATTGTACTGGTGGGCGAGGAAGATGTGGCTTCCCCAGGCCCTGCGTGGTTTTAAATCACCCGCTTAATGTCTGCAGCAGCGAGGCAGTGAAACTAACCAAAAGACAAAAGCAGTGGTAATAGATTACTCTAGAAAAAAAAAGCCAGTTCTCCTTTTTCTTTTGACCATATAACATGGCAGGGTAATGATACTCTGATGTTTCTAACCACAACTCTCCCCCCTGTTTGTTTCAGTATTATTTCACCGTCAGCTTCACCCATGAAAACCAAAAGGTGCTTGAGTTACGCACAGAAGATGTCAAGGACTGCGATGAATGGGTAGCCGCCATAACACACGCGAGGTAAAGGCACACATAAGTGAATTGTGCATACGTGGCAATTATAATTAGTCGGTAGAGTGTATGTAATCTGATGACTCAGTCTGTAGGGGATGTTTCCATAGTTTCATACAATAAGTGGGGTTAAAATAAGAGGAAGACAATAGCGTGGTTTAGGAGAAAAACACTGATTGCTTTGATGTGAGCAGAAATGTCACACACTGTTGTGAAATCAATTATTCTAGCGACACTACAAAACATGTGTGTGTGCTTTTGTGTTTGTGTGTTTTTGTGCATGTCACAGTTACAGAAACTTGGCCACCGAGCACGAGACTCTTATGCAGAAGTATCTTCATCTGCTTCAGATTGTGGAGACGGAGAAAACAGTTGCTAAGCAACTTCGACAACAGATAGAAGATGGGGAAATAGAGATTGAAAGGCTTAAGTCTGAGGTAATATTAACTGTGTCCTTTGTGCTCCTCATTATGTGTTTGGGCTGGTTTTGTTGAAGTGGGTCTTCTGGTGGGGGTTGTTGCTGTACCGCCGTCCCCTCAGACTGAACCACAATAACATAAAAATACATTTTCATCCATAGACAAATATGTGGACTCTCTGAGATGGCACAATAGCAATATATTAGCCCTGTTTCTTGTCCACCTGCCAGCACAACTAATAACACCTGAACCGGTGGGAAAATGATGCATTCTGCTGATGATTGTGTTTTTTCTCATATGTGAAAACCTGCCAGTGTGAGAGGACGGAGCTCGAAGCGCCGCCCTGTCACGGGGAGCCGTGTGCAGGCCAACCACTCTCCACTTTGCATGTCCTCTCATAAACAATGCCTCCATTTGGGCCGCTCTATTCTTCACATCAAATAGTCATTTTACTTTAATGTGCAAATGTAATACTCCAAAATATGTGCTGAATATGCATGAGCACGGTTTTATATTGCTCCACTTATATGAAATGAAATGACCGATAACTCTTGCTGTCTGACTGGAGAGAGACGTACATCCATCGTTTCTGGCGGCTCCAGCCCTGTTTACCTCTTGTCAACATGCAAGGCCGTTTGGTACATATTGCATTTAAATGACCAATGTAAATACATATTGGTGCAGACATGCCAGCCGAGTGAGCAGTGGCAGTTTAGTCAGACTAATGTTGACAGTGCTGACAGGTCTTATCCTGTTGACTCAGTCATTTTGTTTACATGCTGAGACAGTAAGTGACAATGGGGGAAGTGCGTAACTGGAAATGATTGCTCTTTCTTGTGGTTGCTTCCTTGGTAGATCTCTGGGCTGCTGAAAGATAATGAGAAGATCCACGCCAGCCCTGCAGCAGCCCCGACCGATGACGACTCAGAAATCAAGAAGATCAAAAAAGTAAAAGCCTGAGATTCGACCTTGCTGTGACATCATCAGAGCATGTTGTTGAGAAACGCAACGCAAGCCTTTAAACATTCCGGTTATCTTCAGGTCCAGAGCTTCCTGCGAGGCTGGATCTGCAGGAGGAAGTGGAAGACCATCATCCAGGATTACATCCGCTCACCACACGCAGAGAGCATGAGGAAGAGGAACCAGGTGGTGTTTAGCATGTTGGACTCGGAGGCCGAGTACGTCCAGCAGCTTCATATCCTGGTGAACAACTTCCTGCGGCCACTGCGCATGGCAGCGAGCTCCAAGAAGCCGCCCATCACCCATGACGACGTCAGCAGTATATTTCTCAACAGGTTGGATCTTTTCATTCCGCAAATCGCTTTCACTTACCCATCAAACCGTAATCATCTTCAAGGCTGAACCATCATTAAAGGGGTTCATTCACATAGAATTGTTCTGTTACATTATATGAAATTCATGATCAAACCTGCGCCTCAATCAGGGCTTAAATGTACCTCAACTTCACTGAATGTTGACAATATTATCACTCAATTTGTTCGAGGTTGGAAGATAAAATACCTTTTCTCATTCTTTTTCTGTCTTTTTTTTTCCAGTGAAACTATCATGTTCCTACATCAGATATTCTACCAAGGTTTAAAAGCCAGAATAGCAAGCTGGCCAACATTGGTGCTGGGTACGAATATCCTTTATATTATTTATATATGTGGCTGTTTTGAAGTGCGTGTGATCATTTCTTTTCCTTGCTGTGGTTGATATCTCCCCGTCTGCTTGTGCCGATCTCTCGACAGCCGACCTTTTCGACATCTTGCTGCCGATGCTGAACATCTACCAGGAGTTTGTGAGGAACCACCAGTACAGCCTGCAGATCCTGGCTCACTGCAAGCAGAACCGAGACTTCGACAAGCTGCTGAAGCAGTATGAGGCCAAGCCCGACTGTGAGGAAAGGACTCTGGAGACCTTCCTCACCTACCCCATGTTCCAGGTTAGCTTACTTGTCTCACGGATATACACAAAGAATTAAATCCGGCCCAAAGCAGCCCCATCGGTTCCCAATCCTGTTGTAAATGTTACCCACTGGGCCATATAATTCAATAATACAATGCTAATGCTTCTCAGTTATATCCGTTGGCCACAATGTTTCCTCAATATTACAAACTGGGTGTCTTTTAAAAGCACTGTGACTTTAAAATTCATCATCAGGTGTTTTGATAAGAAACCAAAGCAGTATTCCATATATTTTCTGGCTCTATCCTGGGCTTGTGTGTCATTCATGACTTGGCTTCAAAGACCCACCTCCTTCTTGTCCC
>CAAKHC010015655.1:79466-104694 GCA_901007825.1 Macroramphosus scolopax | reverse complement strand
TCCTGCTGAGAGACAAACATTTCCATCGCTACATTCAAAGGCAGTTTGAATTAGTTAATGTGCTGAATTATATTTAATTGTATGCTAAACGCTTTTATTTTTTAAAAGCATTTCAAAGGTTTAAGCAAAAGCAGCTTATTTTATTTTGGTAATTATTCATCTGCATGAAAATGTAATTAATATAACCTCCGTTATGAAGTCGTTATGTGTTTGCATGTTCCGTGTTTGCAGGTGGAGCCGCTGCAGCAGGTCAAACACAGCTCGTCGGCGGTGGAGGTGACGACATGCTTCGGCCAGGTACGGGAGATCTGGCTCCAGCTGGCCTGGCCAGACTCTGCGGGGGCCTTCATATTCGTCACCCGTTTGACAGACGTGAGTTCCACACTCGTTAACACGTCGTGTAAATACAGACGTCACGATGAGCAAATTCTGAATGAAAGAATCAGGAACGAAGCCGATCACACGATTTGTGTCCGTCACAGAACTTCTGCAGCGAGGCCGTGTGCTACTCAGAGATGCTAACGCGCAAGATTGAGAGGAACCAGCTGGGCCGAGACCACAAGAGCTTCACTGTGCAGGTAAAGCCTGAAGCGAGACAGAACAGGTGGAGGGCAGATGTTGACGTGGGAAGTAAATGTCAACCAGAGGTCTCTCTGGCATCGCAAAGGGCACGACGGGACATCAGCCCACTGATATGTTTACACACAAAAAGAAAAAAAAGCAGTTGCCGCTTGTCATCGTCAATCCTTCACACTCCCATCCTTCCACTTCTCTGTAGCCCTGCTTCTTTTCCTTCGTTTCTCCACCTCCACCCTCTTTTTTCTCCTCTTCTGCTCCTCCTCGCTTTCTGCTAGCTCTGCATCGCCCTGAACGACATAGAGCACGTGCGGGTTTTCTTGGGTCACCTGCCGCGTGACCTCGACTGGCCCGGCGTGGAGCGCGCCATGGAGGAGTCCTGCGGCGTGGAGGGGAAGGAGCAGGTTTACAAGGCTCTTAACGGGCAGCTCTTCAACATGGACCTGGACCTGCAGAGGGAGGCCAAGCGCATCATCGCGCTGCTCACAGACAAGGTGCGTCACACAGAACTAACGCATGAGTGATGTCTTGAGGAGAGGTGATCTTAACAAATTGAAGTTTCTGCAAGCGAGAAAAAAAAAAAAAAGCATAAAGACTATTATTTTGAAAATTGGCACTTTGGAGGAATTGGGTTTAATCCTGTGGAAGTGTGGAATCATGTGAAAACAAACATTGCTTCGTGACCTAAAAGCAAATCCTGTATCTCTATTTTGGATTTGAGCTCTTGTCTACGTTCTGTGACTCACTCCAACTTGCTGACAAACGAAGCTGTCATTAATTTGAACCCTTTTCTCCGCTCCCCTCTCTCGAGTGCGTTACGTGCTTGTACTATTCCGTATATTCAGATTTGTTTTGCAGTTTGTATTCACTCCAAAAAGTAAAACATCATATAACTTCAATTAATTAGTGAACATGTTTACACTTAAAACAATTGAGTTGATTTTAAAGCTTTTAGTCATTAATTTAAGTACAGTCAACTCAAATAATGAAAATAATGTTTTTCATTAGTTTAATTAAGTATTAATAACTCAGTATTTGTGTTACATTTGAAAAAAATTTTTAAAGTGTTGTGTGATATGTGCAAAATCATTTATGTGCACCTGCTTGCACACGTGTGTGCAGATGCTGCCGGAGCTGCGGAGGTACATCCAGCACATCAGCCTGTCTCCAGACTCCATCAACAACGACGACGTACGTGTGCCAGTCACTTACTGCTGTTTTCCTTTTATCCGTGATTGCGTAACTCGTGTTGATTTGACTTCTCTCCAGGCCGTAGCTCCTCTTATGAAGTACTTACAAGACACCATGGTCATCATCACCGAAACGCTCGTAAAGGAGAATCTGATGAGGTGATTACTCTCTTATAATAAGACTTTGTGTTTTTGTTTAACGGGTACAATACATGATTAGCACGAGTTGTTATTGTGGCACATTCTGTCTGATTGCTAATTTCCATCTGTTGTGTCGGTGCAGCCAAAGATAGAAGATTGAAGAGAAAGAATCATTAAACGAACAGGCCAGAAGCCACGAAAAGGACATAAAAACAAGAACATTAGCAGATAAAGTCAATGCACAGACAGTGTGTGTATGCTGGGATAACATCTGACCAGTGATCAGCCTGTTGATCCACTGCAGCATGTAGATTCTTTGTACGCTTATTTTTGGCATGCAAATAAAACCAACATCATTGGCATAAAGCAAACCTGAAATACAGTTGTGTGCATCTTCAGAAATGTGTGCCGGCTCAATAAGATGCAACTGAACTGACACCACTGACTCGTATTGTGTTACAACTCGTCTTTATTAATCTCTCAGAGTTCTTCAAAGCATGTGGGAGCTGCTCCTGCGCATGATCCTGGACACGGTAACAGAGAACAGGGGTGTCCAGGTGGAGTTTTACAACCGCTTCCAGTACACAGTGGAGGTCAGTGGTTTCATTACAACCTCCTCCAGTTTGGCTTCACTTGCTGGTACTGTGACTATGTTCCCGCCGAGAAGAGCAGCCGGCTTGAAAAGACTTGTCAACACTGTTAACGTTATCATCCCGTTACTATCACTCTTTAATTAGCTCTGTATGCTTCCTGTCGCGCCGTCATTTGCATAAATCTGACATTTATGAAGTCGATCGGCCACCAGCTCGCTGAAGTCCCTCGTGAATGATGATGTGGGAGCCGCTGAATATTCGGATGCCAGTTGAACCAGCTGGCACGGAACGTGACGGGTTTGCATGAAAAGTAGTGGCATGCCACACGAGCAGGCCTGAGCCTGGCAGAGGTTTCATGTGTGTGTGTGTGTGTGTGTGTGTGTGTGTGTGTGTGTGTGTGTGTGTGTGTGTGTGTGTGTGAACAACTTGTCACTCAGCTGTGCTGCGAAGAGATGAAAGGGAAATGTGGATATCTAGTTTTGTTTGTTTTTTTTGTGCCTTCTATAGACACTTTTGCAATTCCTCCACGTCAAAGGAGACGGTCTCTCCCTGGAAGATATGAAAAGTGGAGACTACAAGGTATGACGCCCTGCAATCTGTCACTCTTGATGGTCGGGTGCAGGGTTTTCCTCTGTCGATTTATGTCTCGGGAGGTAATACGTTATCTGTCTTCTTCCTCATGCTCCTTTAGGTCCTGGACGAAGAGCTCAAGCTGAATAAATGCTCCTCCTTTGAGCTGATTGAACAGTACTATCTGGAGAAGATTTCCCTGCAGGTACGTCTCAGCTCACCGGCCTGACAATCTCATTCTAGCACCAAAGTGGACAGAGAGGTATTGATCGGACAGCACAGCGCTCCGTCTTCTGTTGTTTCCCCTCTGCGGCCTCTTGAACACTTGAAAGGAAATCAAGTGATGCAACATACTGAACACGTTATCCAGAGTGTGGTTAAACGGCTGCATTTCATTTTTACAGAAAACACTCAAACACACCCGTTACGGTCGGATCAGCGTGAAGTGCTACTACGACGCTCCGGAGCAGAGACTGACGGTGGAGATCCTGCACGCCGCCGACATCATCGCATTGGATGCAAACGGTAAAACAGTCAGAATTCAGAAGCAGGTTGCTGTTGTTGGAGTTGAGCGTTCACTCTGTCGTGTTCATCGATCCTCTTCAGGTCTGAGTGATCCGTTTGTCATCGTGGAGCTCTGCCCTCACCACCTCTTCCCTATCGCAAAGAGCCAACGCACACAAGTGAAGCTCAAGACGCTGCACCCCGTGTTCGACGAACTCTTTTACTTGTGAGTGCAACTTCTGTCTCTGTCGCTTTTGCATGTTCCTACGCGACTGATTTGTCCCCGTGTCTTTCAGCCATGTGAGTCCTGAACAGTACAGACACAGATTCGCCTGTTTGACCTTCACTGTGATGGACTACGACTGGCTCTCCACCAACGACTTCGCCGGTGAAGCCGTGGCTCCTCTCAGCGACTTCTGCTGGCCCGGCAGACCGAACGCGTCGCCTGCAGGGAAGAGTGTCCAGCCAGCCATCCTCCACCTGTCTCGCAGTAAACCCAGTGGTAGGTGCAGCTTCAGGCTGGATCACATCTTCTGTTTGTTTTACACAAACATGTTATTGGCTCCGCGGGGGGACCCAAGGCTGTATGTCCAATTACCTCTCCGGTACCGGATGAAAGAGCCTTTCAATCTGGAGATATTTGTGTCAGGTGTTGGAGCTCCCCTCATCTGTTTCCCTCCCTCCTCCAGAGAAGCCCGTCATGGGGATGCTGGACGCTCGCGTCGGAGACAGAGAGGCTCAGGAGTTTGTCCGCAGGCTGAAGGAGATCGAGAAGTCGATGGAGGAGGATTAAAAGCCGCCAGCGCCGCTGCCTGTTTCGGTGTTTTCTGACCCACGTGTTGCCACATGTGCTTTTGTACTGGTACGATGTTTACAACATTTTATTTTGATTTCTACGATATTCGATGTTTGTTGAGTAACAATACCAAAAGGAGTAAAAAAAAAAGGAAAACAACGTCAGTGTTTTCCATCTGGGAGATGAACATCCTGTCACTGTGCAACCTTCTGCTGTCTCAGTTAAACTATATTTTAGAAATTAATGGATAGTTGAATGTCACTAGTCTATTTTTTGTATTGAGGTCACTGTTATCTTTGTTGTACGATCTTTGATATGATAGATTTCAGAACTATTTTGTGGATGTAGCTTACATATCCGATAGTGTTCAGTCTTAACTATACCTCAGATATTAATGCAGATGTTGAGACGTTTCACGTTACAGACGGACCGTGGAGATGAGTCGCTAAGTCACGTCAGGAACAATGAAGACACACAGATTTGGTGTTTTTAAGGTCAGTAGTCGACAGGCCCGACACTCCCCTGAGGCGCGAGCTGCCGCTCCGGTTCATTCGTCTTTTTCAGATTGCACTTCACAAAGCTCGTGACGGGTCACTGAAGAGGTTAAAGGCAGCGATACCGCAGCGGTGGAAAGACCAGTTCTTTTAACTCAGCTCCTTCTCTCTGTCTGACGGCTGCGATCAGAAAGGTGCAGATGTTCGGGGGAGAGAGGGATGTGTAGAGACGCCCGGTCCTGATGCGGGAGGGAGGGAGGGAGGTGACGGAGCAGGTCGGTGAGAACGGAGGAGCTTTAGGAGTGAAGAGTCTGGAAAATAATACGTATGATGGAAAGGAAAACTGGAAATCTGTCCTCCACACAGAGTCTTAATGGAGCTGTTCATTCCAGTGAGCGGATGTCTGATCTTTAAGGCACGGATCAAAGTTTGGGCAGCAGAGAGGGAGAGTGATGGACGGGGAGGTAGTTTAGATGGGAAAAGGCAGTTCTGCTGGTTTGATTGACACGTTGAGGCTGCTATTGGAAATGACTCTGAGGTTCCGGACGTGTGCGGAGACAGAAAGCTTGACTCAGAGAACCAACAGGCCCGCGAGGAAATGAACCGTGTAGTGAAGGATATTGCAGACTCAGCGCTTAACCAACAATTATTTGACAGATTCAGCTTCACGATGAAAAGATCACCGTCAGTATCACACTCGTGGTATTAGTGTCAGTTGATGCTGATTTATTATAATATAGTAGATTTATATACAATTGTTTTAATTTCATGTTACATGCAAGTCAAGAGCAGCTAAAGTGGTTGAACAGGCTCGTTATTATTCACGTCACATGACAAACAAACATTAATTGTGTTCTAATCACTCTGCTTCTCCTAATTGGGAAACTGTGAAGAAACACTCACACGTTAACGGTTGCAGGGAAACAACAGGAGACTCTGATGTCTGACGACTACAAAGGAAGGAAACACGCCCCGACTTCCCCAAAGATAAAGACAGCGTGAGGCTCTTTCCACCCAAAAATATTCAAAAGCATTTGTAGGGAGAAACCCTGCTAATTGCAGCTAATGAGCTCACGTAGCGTTCGGAAAGTTCTGGAAACAGCCAGCCGCCTTTCCGAAGCCAATCACAGGCCCGCTGCAAAGGCCAACACTCGAGTCTGCGTCGCAGCGTGTTTCTTAATCTCGCAACGTAATGAGGGAAGAAAAGCATAATGAACCTGAGCAGCAGTGTACTTAAAGTCCAACTGATTTAAAGAGACTTTCCTTTGATCGGAAACCTTCATTTACGTTGCAAATTGTTTGATATCTTGATGGCTCCCGTAAATACCGTTCTATTACCAGCCTTCGCAGTTGGAAACATGATTCATGCAGGATCTAATTCTGCAGGAAAAGGCATGTCGGGATGGTTAAACGTTATTTCAGTTGGACTTTGAGAGGCGGGGCCTTCCCTGCCTGCTGCTCGTCGGCCTTAGTCGGCATAATTCAACACCTTGGTTTATTTACCTGCACAAACAACACATCTTATGCAACTGAAACATCACCAAAACAACCAGAGAAGCTCAAAGTTTAGTAGGCTAGGATTTACACTCGTCGTCGTGGTGACAGAAGCTGATTATCATTGTAGCAAGTCTCAGGCCTGCAGGGTTTCTTGTGCAGGGTCCGAGCTAAACAGGCTTAATGTGTCTTATGATGTCTTTCTAAAACATATTATTAAACATAAATGAATTTCAGTCACCCTTTAGTGACATTTTAGCTCCGGTCTAATTGCAGCTCCTGTGATTCGGATGTTGCAATCGGCCATATTAGCGATTTAGATGATATTAATTGCGCCGCCCTTCTTACAGATCCGACAGACAATCTGTGTTTTCATTCTAAATTATTACAATCTTGCGCTTCCTGCCTGGGGAGCTGAGGGGTGACGTCTCACATGTAGCTTCATGTTTACACCTGGTAAATGTACAGTGAGTCAGTTCGTGGATGGAGAATGTAAAAGGCTTCAAAGACAACAGAGCTTCAGGCAGCTTTTATTTTGAAAACCCACCTTAAAACCGCAGAATCACAAAGTCGAGAAGAGAAACACCGTAGCAGGTGCCGATACTTTTGCACCAAATTTTCCCACCGACAGCATTTTGATAGTGACGTACCTTTACAGTAGCTGCTTGTGTCGTGCTTCGTCGTTGGCCTGTGGAGGTGTGAGGATGACAGAACAGTCCTACGTTTGCCTTGACAGTGTCTTAGAAGAATGTTCTCAATCCATCCAAATAGCGCGTTTTTGTTTAGTTTTTTCAATGCAGGAAGAATTTTCTTTGTTAGCTTCGGTACATCTTCAATGCTAGAGATAAAAAAAAAAGATCTGCCGTGAATCAGATGCTGCAGGTTAGTAAACAAAGACTGATGGAGTTCAGTTTGATATTAAGAGACCGTCCAGTATTACTTGATGAGATTAAAAAAATTGATTCTGGTCATTCCGATCAAATTCGGATGCTTATGATGTTCAAACGTCGCAGTATCATCACGTATTGATATAGAAACATTGTTGAATTGAATATTTGGTTCTGGCGTCCGAATTCAAAGGCAACAGCTGGTGAAACGTGTCTCCAGGAGGAAGAACACCTTCGATTTGTTATCGTAAAAAAGTGAATTATTTGTCCTTGAATTGTAAATGCCTGTGTTGCTGTTTATTGGATTATACCTTTGGGAGATGTCTATGGCCTTGAATAAAAATTGTATTTAAATTTGAACTGGGTGTCTTCTCTGAGCGGCATGACTACATACATGATGATGAAGTTTAACTAAAGGAGCCGAGCTAGAATTTAAAATCTCTCAAAATCCAGCACCGACTTGCTCGTCTCCACTTCGCCTCCCTCGCCATGACATCATCCTCTCAATCAGTCTCAGCTTCCATCCCAATGTCTTTCCTTGACCTTTATTATGTTACCTCCCCGCCACAGCGGGGACCTGGACATCAAACAGGTCCTGTAATGCCACATCGACCCCAGAGGGGAGAAAACACAAGCAAACACAAGGAAAGCGTCCATAATATCAGCTGCTGTCCTGGTTTCCCAAAGAGCTTCTGTGATAGTAATTTAGCTTCATAGCTGGAGGACAAGCGTGTCTGTGAGTGCTTGTGCTTTGCTGGATGCTACTTGATTTACTTTAATTTAGAAGCCGTGATGACTGACGAGTATTGAATCGTGTGCTGGCGCAGGCATGGATGAGACCTTTCATCACACCTCATGCACACACACTGCATTCATTGGTTGTCTGAGAGCCTCATTAATATGTCTGTGCAGCTGTGGAGCTTCAGGGGTTAATAACACAGAGTTGAGAGAGCTGATAGAGAGACATTTCCAACTGGGACTTCTCATTTCGACCACTAGATGTCCTCGTCATTTTACAAATCCTCACATGAGCTCGGTGCAATTGCAAAAGTTCTTTGCAAATAAAGTCATACTTCATTGCAACTTCGCCACTTAATCATGGAAGACAAGTGCAGCAAAATCAAGACTCCGTCCCCAGATGGCCTCTTAAGACCCGCGGTCATCATTTGTCTCCTTCAAAGGGGTGATGTCTCTGATTCGAGGGGTTATTGGAGTCCAGATTGTGTTGCCCAGTGGTGCTGTCATGGTGCTCACAAATTGGCATATCAGGATTAAAACTGGAGAACAATCCTGAAATAAATGAAAGAAATGAGTAACTACGGTTTTGGGTTCTATGTTCATGCATTTCTAAAAAAGTGATGAAAAGAAGCAGCTTTTATTTTGGACCATTATTGCGGTGTGAAAGACTCGGTGAGCTTCCGTCATCAGGTTTTCTTTAAGTTTTGGCAGCAGGGGAGAAAAGGTGGGAGCTTTCAGCTGGTGTTGAACCCCAGGAATGTTGGCAGAGCCTCTGCACCGGTGCTGCTCCTCTGCTGGACCTGGCAGATACATTGAGCAGTGCTGTGATCCTGCGGTGTCTTATCTCCGCTCAAACAACCTTAATCCTCCTCACAGATATGTTCCTCTGCAGAGTCGGTCCCCTCCCGCTGCAGCAGCTCCACCTGGAGCCCTCATGCAAACAACCCCCCTCCTTTCTCTGCAGATTCAAAAGGTTACATACCTGTAGGTTCCCCTGACGTGGTGCTACGTGGCTCTAGGTTTAGTTATGACACTTTTCCATCTACTGAGGAAGGAGGGTGAGCTATCAACTGTATGCACGTGTACTCGCATGTGTTTCCAGGTATGCATTAAGTTATTTCAAGTTTCAAAAGAAAAGAGGAATGAAGGAGATGAACTTGTCTGGTGCGACGCCAAACAAATGTTCCCCTTAAGCATTTCATCATGGTTAATGGAGGCTCCTGAAAAAGTGGAAGTTTCTCTCATGACAAAGGAAGTTTCCACCCGGACTGAGGACATAAACACCTGTTGTCTGCAGGTGCATCCTCTGCTGAGGCGTCAGCAATAATGAGGCACCTCTGAAGTCAGCCTCTCCTCCTCCAACAAAATATGATGAGGCCAGGCCAGCACAGCAAGTCCTTTGTGGCTTCGGGGGCCTCTGTCAGAGTGAGCAGAGATAATATTGGACAGCTTGCCCCTGAGGAATGCAAATGGGACAGTGGTTGGCTCGAAGCCAGCGATTCTGCTCAGCCTTTTCACAGGTCCCGTCACAAAATCATCCCCTCAGCTTCACCGAGTCGACTGATCCCAGTACAGCGAGGGAGTCCAGGATGATACAAGTCTGTGGCTCTGTGTAATCAGTACCTGCTTGGAGGGATTATAGAACATTAAAAAATACATGTATATATGTAATATATGTATGTTGAAAGAGTTGGTGCTCACATGTTCATAGGAAGCAGTGTCTCTCCGAATGTATATATTTTATAGGACTTATAGCACATAAAATATAAGTTTCCCTTTTCTCTGGTCACCATGAAGTCTGTGAGGCTTCAGTATTTAGGCTCCGAGGTCGCGACCCCCCCGGCTGACTGGTGAACCCAGTTTGAAAAGTTCCTTTTAGTGGCCAAACAGAAAACTGGCTATTGAAGCAAGCTAACATTTTCGGAGTGGGGGTTATCATTCACTTTTCTTGCTCCCTATTCTGCCCTGCAGCGAATGACATTCAGACCTAGTTTCATGAACAAGCCAGTCAAGAAGACACTGCACTTTGATTTCTGTGCATGCTCGTGTTCGAAGGTCTTCAGGGCTCCTTCATAGGTTAGCAATGTGCTGCAAGCTGCAGAGAGATGCATGTAATTCATTGTGACAGAGTACATTATATGCAGCAAACTATGTGTCACTGTACTTCCTGTTGGACAATATGAGCTTTATGAACTCCTGCACATCACATGAGCACCATCTGATATGTACATTAGCCACGACCGTCTTGTTTGTGATACGCAGAAGAGACGTTTTTCGACAAAACTGGAGCGTGGAAAGAAGAGACGAGCACCAGAGTGTCTGAGAAAGATATTCGTTTGGGGGTTGCAATGAAAACAGAACAATTTTCGTTGTTTACGGCGGCTCTGTGAAGACGACATTATTGTGGCAGGGCACACGTCCACGTGAATCATCGGTTTATCCACTCAGCACTCGAAAACTGTGGTTCCCTCAGCCGCTGCCAAAGAAATGCACATCCCCCCCCCGGTTGTTTCTGCAGCACAAAACGTCTTAATAAGCAGTGTTTGCTCGAAGCTCGTGTACAAATCCCACTTTAGCAGTGAGATTCTGGGTGAAGCCCACCGGGGCAGACGTGCCGGGTCCGGTGGCGACATGGCCGAGAACGACGGGACGGGGCAGATTCATCGATGTCCTGTTTCAGAGATACGTTTGATGTTTGACGTGTTGTGTCTCGTGCAAACCTAAAAACTATAAGTGTGCAAACTTCTGGTGTTTGCACACAAAAAACAGACGGTAAAAAATGTCCTTACAAGGGCTAAATGTTACTGGCACACTCTTACTTCAGTTAAATAGTTGAATCAGTGCGACTACTTCCTCCACCTCTTGTTTTAAACAAGGATCTGTCCTACTTGAGTAATGAACCTGTATATATTTGCCGCCTCTGCGCCGGGTTGGCTGCGCTCGACCTCATGTGTGCACGATTAACACGGCAGTGGAAAAAGAGCATTGATCAGCTCTCATTATAATCTACTTTGTGCATGAACCTTCAGACTTTACTCGCTCTTCTCAGTTTATTTAATGTGTGTCCGGTTAGTCAAACAGTTCCCAATTTGGACGATGGTGTTGAAATGAACCTTTAATGTGCCCAGAAATGAGCCAAAAAAAGCTGCAGATTTCCTCAAAATATTTAGTCGACCTCGGAGCTGTGAGTCTAAATACTTGTTCTTAGACCATCACAAAAGAAAAATGCAACTTAGTGGTGTGTACTTTCGTGTATGTGCCACTTATTGTTCCGTACACCTCGTTTGTTGAACCTGCACTGCACTTTATTAAAAAAAAATAAAGAGAAGTGACTATTTCAACACTGTAAAGTTTGAGTGCTCTGGCAACGCCTGATGGCAGACTTCAAGGAAAACTGTAGGGACGCTGCCAGTAATATGGCCTTGATAGAACAGTTCAAATGGAATATTTCTCCTTCTGCACAGTCTCATCGCATTCATCACACCCTGACGCCGCTCGTGAAGGTTGCAGCAGCGGGAAAAAGACTCGTATCTGCTGCGAATCAAAGCGGGCTGGCTGTTATCCCGGTGACCAGGGTGGCATTAGAGGTGACATTTTGACCAGAGCTATTCAATTCTCCTGTTATTTATTCTCCGTCACCGCTGCCCTTTTCAAAGGCGATACATAACAAAGCCCACGTCTGAATTCTTCAGAGTAGCAGCCATGCCGTCCAAAGTCACTATTAATTGAATCTGAAGGACCACACCACTGCATTCATCTCTGAATAGCCCGTGTGTTCTTCTCTCTTCTCGCTGCAAAGGCTAATATCCTCTGGTGTGAAGCCCCGGCCGTTTCATCCCCTGACTGATTGTGGTCGGAGTAATCTAGAATTCATTTCCTATCACGGCTCTCCACACGCAGGGCGTCCGAGGGTCAAGTGGTCAGTCGCAAAGCCAAAGTGCTCCCGGAGTCTTTCAAGTCTTTGATGGACGCCAACTAACAAAGACAACTGTATCCATGGCCACCGCTGGTGAATGAAGGAGAATGCAACCGTGTGCAGATGAAATCTCCCGGTTCACTTCAAGGTCAGCAGACTTTCCCCACTTCACGAACCTCGTTGGACGAGAACCACGTTTGGCGACGGCAGCACCTTATGAAACCTCCATGTTATGACTCCCGCAGGAAACAAACACACTTGAACACAATGTGCTTCCATCGTTGCCGCTCTCGACTTGCAGATATTTCACTGCACAGGATACACAAAGTGTGTGTGTGTGTGTGTGCTGCAGGCTGCAATCAAACCCGAGTTCCTTTGTTTTTCTTCGCCGTTTGAGTTTCCTTGGATGATTTCCAGTCAGCTCACATTAAGGATCTCATGCCCGCTTTCATTCCGTGCATCGACTGGATGGTTAAGCGCGGCATTGTGCGGCAGTCAGCAGAGAATAACTATTCAGACGGAGGAACAGTGTGACTTTTTCATACACACAGAATCAATGTGAGAGTGCGGAGGGCTTTTCTTCTTCTGCAGTTCATGAAAAGTCTGCCCAGTCAAAGTGCACTGAGTGGGAGGTTCGGCCATACGGAGGGCTTTCTGTCTCTCTCCTAACTGGGGGCTGTGGGAATGAACTGTAGGAATCCTCCCAAAGAGGAATAAGGATGAGAAACACAAAGCTAAAAAGAGTCTCTGTGGTCACGGGGCCTGTGGGTACGAGTCTGAAGACCGGTTTATATTGTCTCAAGCCCCCAGAACTTCACACAAGTCACATCGACTTTGCCTAACAAAGCCTCCGCCGGGCGAAACAGCAGCACACCGACGTCCGGCAGACTCAGTGCATCAGCGGTGCGGAGCTGCGGGGGGGGTCAGCGACGGGCTGTTGGCACTTTCAAGTTCTGTTTTGTCAGGACAGGAGCAGCTGTTAAAATGTTATCCTCCCATTCTGTCCAAGCACTCAGTGTTTCACAACTGCCGCAGCTGTCCCGTGTTTTTGCATCATGGTTGCCTGTGATCTCGCCTCTTAAGAGCCCCGTTTACCACTTCAGAGACGAACACGAGTCCCGGCAACACTTTCCCCTTCCACAGACTCTCGGCTCAGAGATCACTGGGGATGTGCAATATATTCTTGCGTAAGCTGACGCTACAGTTTAAAATTCTTTGTCTTTTCTTGTGGCCTCGAGCCCCGCGAGCTGAAGCCAGTGGTTGTTTCAACTTAGCAGTCCAAGCAAATCAGTTTCAAAGCGTGTTTGAGGAAAGAAATAAGAAATACAAAGGCTGAATGTGAGCTCCTTTTAGATCAATGGGGCCTAACTGAAACGTTTGTTTTGACAGGAGTGGGGGAAAGTACAAGTACGAGGGCACTTCTGTCCTTTCTCTTCTTAATATACTTTGTCAGAGAGTTTAGGAAATATTAACTCGCCAAACTAGGAACAAACTTTCGAGTGATGATTCAGCAACTGGATCACTTATTCCTCTCTGCATGTATGTTCATATGATTCAAGCTCAAATCCCGTTGGCTGCGCAGACGTGAGGCCTCGGGGGGGGGCGGGGGGAGTTCTGCAGTTGGTTATTATTTTGAACTAGAAAATGCACTCTGAGAACGCAGATGTCCACCAAAGGTAAATGTAAAAACTGCTGCGTTGAACTGATCCGCCGTAAAATATAATGGGTTCCTCATGCTCCGCCCGTTTTGTTGAATTCTGTTCCCCTATCAAATATTATCCCTCTCCTGTTAGACCTCCGCAGTTGGGGGTTAGGATTTATGTTGTGGTTTGAAGTGTCTGAGGTAACTGTTTGGGTGTAGGTGAAGGGGAAACACGTATCAGAGTTCAACACAACACCGGTAATAACACGAGGAGGAGGAGGGTAATTATACACACGACTCCACTCCGGTCCATCGAAATAGTCTTTTACATAGTCTTGTTGTTTCCAGCACATTCCTCCACCTCCTCATCTGCGTTATAAATACACAGCTAAACATATATGTCCACTCAGCCGCTCGAATCAGGCGACCAAGTCCAAAATACAAAAGTCCTATTTCGGTATTGTTGGTGTCTCTGCGGTGGTCGATGTTGCTTCACCGCTGTTTGACGTGCGTGTCAGAAGAAGAAGTGATCCCACATCACAGAGCAGCAAACTTTGGGTTTCTTACTGCGAAACAGGCCATCCTGCCCACAACATGCCGAAATCCTCTGCACCTCGCCAGGCTTAAGCCAAAATCCCACATTCAGCCTCTTGATGGAAGTTCCCGGGACCACCATGGCAGCCGCCAGCGCTCGCTGCTCTCATCAGCGAGTGAAGGCCGGTTCCATTGTGCGTTAGCGCCGCGGTGTGTTTTTGTGCCACGCAGACGTCATGTGGTGAGCTGTTCAAAAGAACCTGCCATCCTGTATTCCAGCAGAACAGTAGCCCGCCGCACCCCCGCCTCCCCTAGCAGGATCCAGGAGCTAATGCTTGGTAATTCAAGGGTACACCGGGATGCAAACAGGGGAGTTGTGTAACCGCGTGCCAGCTTGCAGCAAGGTGACATCTCACTCTTTTGTTGCCTGGTTTGTTTTTTCTGCAAAATCTGGTTCAATTAAACAGTTTACACAACACCATCTGTCCCAAATTCCTTTTTGCCAACATGCAAACAAATTGGTTGCCTCTGTTCCGAGCAGGAAAACGCTGCCCACAACGAAATAAACGAGAGTTACACTTGCAGTTTCTCATTGAAGTGTAGAAAAACATGCCGATCAATCACGCCTGACGGTTTGCAGTGAGTGAAGCTATCCTTGCCACAGAGCGGTGCGGTGCCACTCTTCCCTCTTATTAAAACTGGGCCTTTTGACAAGCATGCATGAAATAAGTGCACGTAAGTGCGAAGACCGCCCCTCTGGTTCTAATCAGTGCTGTGTTGCTTGTTTGGCTAGCACCATCTGCTGAGGAACCAGCCCCAGCAGGGTGAAACTCAATCCAGATGCCTGCTATGTGGCAACACCCGCGCTGTCTCATCCCAAACTACAGACCGGGGCGGACCCCTCGCACGACAGCCGAGCATGTCATGTACTCATCTTAAACTTGGGTGCAACTTCATTTAACCGCGCTCCAAGACATTAGAGAGTGACGACGCCGTGATTCCATGAACCCTGACGTTTCCATTCATGCTCCTGTGTTTCACCACCACGAAGGTTGGATTATAGATTAGACTATTCAACACAAAGTCAGCATAATGATCCTCTCCGGAGCTTCAGTCACAGAGTGCGATGAGTTTTTAATTGCAATTCTCACACACACACACACACACGCGCGCAACCTCCCCCATCACAACTGAAATCTAATCCCTCTCCCACAACCATAATCTAATTCTAACCCCAAACCGAAAACCGAGTCTCAACCCTCAGACAGTCATTTCAACTTGTGGGGTCGAGCACTTTAGGCCACATCACAGCAGAGTCCATGTGACATGCACACGCACGACAGAGCACTTTTTTTTTCTAGATTCCTAGAAGCACCCTGCGGTTCTGACACAAGCAGGACGCCTGCAGTTTGCCCCAGAATGCACTGCGCTCATCGATCGACCATTAATGATCTGAGATAACAACTGTACGAGGCCACTTCTGTGCAGCTACACTATCATTTCTATTAAGTAACATTCAAAAACATCTCATATATGAGTGAGTTTCTATCAGTACTTACTTATAATAAAATAAACAAGGACATTGTCTGCCTGCGAGCCAACACATAAATAAATATAATCTATTTATGCAATAATCCTCGCTATTAATGTCTGAACTCCAGCGTGGGATTAAGGATTTAAAGATCTATAAAAACAAGCGAACAGTTAACAAGCTATCTGAGATAATGACGTCTTTTTTTATGGTAATAAATTCAGGAGAAAGAAACTCATTGACCCGGGATATTAATGGGAAGTAAACACTTCTCCTGGCAATATAATCCATCAGCCCGACCTCAAAAGCGCATCAGCATAACGGGTTATTGCGGAGTTTGTTAATTGATGCATTTATTAGATCTTTACTCCGTCTATGAGATGCTAAAATAATCCGTCTACGAGCATCTTAACTTAATATTAAACACTTTGGAGGATGAAACAAACCAGCGTAAATCACCTGTTTCCTGACGGTGTCTTTATTTACGGCGCCGGCTTTGATTTCATGTAACCATGTTTAAAAATTCCTAAAAGCCCCCGAGGATTCCAGATCTAATGATAGCGTTTCTTCCTGTGTGTCCCGGGAGAGATAATTAACCCCTTTACACTGAGCCGAATGAATTTTAAGGTCCTGCACGACGAAATGTCAACACCTTTAGATTTTAGATTTATGGATTTTCCCAGGTGCTCTGCAGGCGGTCGAGGCAGAAACGTGAGCACACGGCTGAGAAAAGAAAACAGAGGAAAATATATGTATGTTCCTTTGAGTTATATATAAGAAACAGAGGCTCTAATCTCATTATCTTCCTGTAGGATTCATTTTTGGTACAAGTAACTTCCATATCAGTGTGCATGCCGCACTACAAAGGGGGTCACAGATATGGAGGGCAGACAAAAGCCGCCTTGTGTGTAAAGAGGAGGAATGCTCAGGGAAGTTCAAAACTGCTCGCTGGACTTATCTGATTGAAAGCACAGGGGAGGCCCGTGCTTTTATTCAGGCTTTCCTACACGAGCCGGTTCAGACTGGAAGTCTGGCTTTGCTGCACAGCTGCTGCAGAGCGACTGGACTTCAAGGTGTCGCCCAGCAGATCCCGACGGTTTAGAGAACTTCGACCATGCGGTGATGGTTTTATAGCGTTTGTGTTTCTGGACAGAGCAGAGACACGGTCTTTGTCTGCACTATACGTTCATGTGTTTTTGGGTGTGAAGGAAATGTGGTTGATGTAAGAAAAACTGTGTAATGACACCCCTGTGGTTCACTGATCCTGCCCAAGTTCCTCCATGTGTTGGCTATAAACATGGAGTCCCACCTTTGCATGACCTCACTATACTCACACAGCTCATCCGTCCTCCACCTTAGATACATAAATAATGTGCACACGAGGACAATGGATTACGTTCCTGCATTGTCTTACTTCCAACTTCGTGAGGGGAAAAGGAGGTGGGCATGTTCAAGTGTCTGTCCTCAGCTCGGAGACAGCATGTGTCGAGAAAATCCTGTGTGGTGACTGCAGACCTCCCATAAAACAGGGCCTCCAGACAAGGGCGGCCACCTCGGCTCTACCTCCACACAAACCTCCCACAATGTATTAAAAAAAAAAAAAAAGCCAATAAACAAGGCTGTTGGCAGAGGAGGGAAGGCCCGGCGAGTGGAGAGAGGAGACAGGCTCTGTTTAATGTTAGATTCAATACTGCGTTTTTATGGAGCAAACCCACACATCCGCAGACATCGGTGTTGTTTCTAAACAGGAGAGCTGGAGCCTGCACAGGTGATGAGAGAGGGCCTCAAACAAAGCATGAAACATAAGAACAATAGAAAGTAGGAGGGTTTTGGGGGGGGGAAAGGGGGCCCAGATAGGGGCGGCTGAAAGGCCCACAGTGTAGCAGGGCGGAGAGAGAGTGAGGCCGACAGCACTGCTCTGGACGCACCAGCATCTCTGACGAGGGGACAGATCGTCTGTTTATTGTCACTGTGAACACACCGTAACAGCATCGATAATTCATGGAACGGCAGTAATGCTGCAACAAAGTTTCATGACTCTCTCCTTTTTCTGTGGTATCAAAAACCCTCTGGTGTTTATTAAGGGAAGAAATGTTGGAGCAACTTCTGCACAGTGCCTAATCACCGGCGGCTGAGTGCCAACATGCATTAAAGACAGAATGCCCCGAACTGTTGGGGCCGCAATGTGTTTGAGATCTGGTCTTTGCCCAATGCAACAACATTGTTCGACTGTAAATGGAACCATTTGTCATCCATTGCTGTGAGACGTGTTTTTGTTTCACAGTAACGGTTTTGTTTGCCCGCGATGGAGAATTGTGACAGATTTGAATAATGACAATAGTCCACAGCGTCAGTGCCTCTGTTTCCTCTCTTTTTTTTTTGACCACTTACGCTGTCCAGCCTTGCCCAGACATCCATTATTGTGCCTGCAGGCATGGTAACGACGTATTATCCCTGCGGCCAAGTTAGCAAACACGTCCATGCCAGAGAGGCTATTTTTTGTTCTCATGTGAATCTCATGTGAATCAAACAGCATTATGTGTCTGCTCGAACCGTGTACAGAACTGAACCTAAAACATTCTTCTTATTTACACACATATTCGTTTTCCTTATTAAACTTTAAAACACTAGAAATGTGTGCGAAAGGGTCTTTTATCTTCTTGTTGTCACCAGTTGAAGCAGGCGGTGACCACAGAAGCATCATGCACATCACACATGTTTTGATTAAGGTCTTATTTTTGTGCTAATAGAGCCTTTTAGCGTTCCATCGCCTCCATTCGGCCTTTTTTATATTATCTGAGTACGTCACAGAACCCAGAGGAGAATAATGTGACTCTTCAAAGAAACAACACTCTTACATTTGGTCCCAGGTCGCCTCCTGAGGCACAAGGTGGTACCAGGAGACGGTGTTGAGATGTACGTTCGAGGCTAGCTTGTAAGCACACTTGCAAATTATCCCTTTAAAAGAGTAAAAGAACGTTTCGGTAGCTCTATTAAAGTCGGAGCCCTCAAACATTCTTAGAAGTGTTAGGATGCAGCTCCGACTTCTTTTGGGGTACTGAAGTGTGTTTGCTGTCAGATCGGGGGGCCGGCCACCTGCAGACTGTAATTAATTACTGCATCGGAGCCAAGTGCATGTGGGACAGAAATCCTGACTTGATTAACACTCTCTCAACCCGACATATACCTCATGTGACTGTGAAACATGTGGTCCTGTTCTGTGGTTTATATAAAACAAATGGCTGGTTGATGTTGGATTACCCCACCGGCGAACATTCGGTACACCACGAGCGTAGAGGCAGATATATTTCCTTAGAACCTGTGGGTTTTTTTTTCGCCTGATCTTTCGGTCGCTAAGCAACAACATGAGCGTTCACCACAAAGGCAAAGAGCATTTCGGTCACGATGCATGCGGAGCTCATACGAAGGAAATAGCACGTGTCCTTTTCACATCTCCATTTTTGGTGTTAAATAATGAAATGTGATCTTCAGGAGGGTTTGTCACCTGTGGGCAAAGCTTTTACTTCTGTTTCCCTCTTTCTGCTCAGCTATATTTAAAGTACAGACGCGAGAGCCGTATCAATCTTCTCATCTTACTCCCTGAAAGAGAGCCAACGTCCCTCAAGTCAAACCTTTCAAGATAGATCTCCTCCACCAGTGTTTGTACATGAATAGCTGCTCACTGTTACCATAAATGTAGTTCCCTTTTCAGAGCAGACAAGGAAGCAGACGAGCCTTATCTGCCGCGCTGTTATCTGATGCAGGGGCCCCAAAGCCATCTCATCAGGCTCGGTCGCGGCGGAGAGCTTGTGGGAGGCGAAAGAGAAAAAGGAGGAAGGTCGGTGGGTGCGAGGGGGGTTCTGATCCATTAAGAGGAGAAGGTATTTATATCCACTGTGAAGGCTGCCGCCAGTCATCCCTGCACTTTAAAACTCCTCATTAGTGATCAACCAGAGAGCTTTTAAATATTTAAATACACACAGGCCAATGACTGGGAGGTGCTGGGGAATCGATAGTCCCAATAAACGACGGAGCATCAGATGTGTACCAGAAGGAGAATATCGTTAGAACGAGGGACCACGTTTGTGCCAGGAATCTTTAGGCTGAGTTAAAACAGAAATGTTCTGGTTCCTGGAAGAAAAGAGCACATCAGGACGAGATACTTAACAGAGAACGATGACTGTTCAACCTCATCACCGACTCCAGAAGACCTTTTTGAGACGTCAGACTTCCCCAGACGCACACTCAGATTCCAAAAGTGTAACTACATCTCCTCCGGGGTCATGTGCATCGATCATGCTGGAGATATATGTCTTGTTTATTGCCCATAAAGGTCATTAGCATTTCCTCCCCCGCTGTCTTCCGCTGCCCTGCACAAACATCCACACCAGTTCAATTCTCCACGCTTGAAGGAGAGCGAGACGTAAGTCACGGCGAGCTCCTCAAACAGCCGTGCAGCAGAGATAAACTCCATGAGACGCAGAGGAAGAGCCGTAAACACGGAGCTCTTTGTTCCCATTTCAAAAGACTTCCTGACACTTGTTCACTTCACTTCTCTTTTCTGGGAAGTTCCTGGTCAGTTATCGGAATCTCTTCAGGCTACAAACATTAATCCACTATTGTTTTAAAGCTCCGAGTCTGTCGGGAGGAACATATTCTAAATAAAAATGCATTTTGCAGAAGTTACTTTATCTGACAGAGCGGATGACAAAGACTTTTGAACAAAGTCTGCACGGAAACAGCGTCTCTGACTGTGATTAAAGATGATGGATTTTGCGAAAAAAAAGTAATGAGCATGTTCCATGTGCACTCTTCGTCCTTTCATTAACGAGCTTATGAGCTGACTTCAATATGCTGTATGCTTCTGGAGGATGAGTGGAGCTGAAAAACATCAGCTGACGGGAGGTTGCTTGTTGTACTGGCCGGCAGCCAGGGGCTCGTCTTTACGGTTCACCTCCGTCTTCCAGACTAAACAAGTCTATTTTGCATTTTAAAATAATATACAGTATGTAGCGGAGTTATATGGAGTGTACAGTACTTGAGCACGTAAAGAAATACTGTACATACACACAGACACACAAACATCGGTCGTGGCTGTAGTGGATGGTAGACCGCAGGGTGTAGGCAGACAGCCAGGGAGTCAGAATGAGGCCCAAGGAAACCACTCTGGAATGAATGCTTTCGAAGGACGGCCAAACCACGGCATCAAACAGAGAGAGTGAGACTCTGAATCCAAACAGTTGTTAGCGTGTGGGGAACAATGCCTCCTACAAAATCTTTTTTTTTTCTCTTGACCTGCTCCACTTTCCGATTTAGCCGAGAAAACAATGTGACCCGCACGAAAACACAAAAAAAAAAATTCCAGGGTTAACAAAAGAAATGAGATCAGAAAGCTCTGAGGCGGCTGGATTTTTTTGCACATGTGTTTTCATCTTCCTGTGAGTCCCATGATAGGACGTCACATTGGTGGAATCAGACAAAACAGAAGCAGGTGATAAGCTTCATGTCGGGAGCCTGAGTTGCACTCGTCACACATTCTTCAGAAAAACTTCCTTAAAAGAAAAAAAATCCAATGTCAGAACACTGTTTTATCATGAGAAAGACATCAGTTTATTCCACCTTCCTGCGTTGAACTATCTGGATCGGGCAGCTTTCCAACTCTTGCAGGCCGATCACACATGTAAGCACATTTATCTCTATATACAAATATATTTCTAAAGGGCAAGTTCTTAAAAAACTGCTGGTTGGGAAGTTTCTTTCCATGCGACGTTTATCATCTGACATTTTCCAGCAACTCTTTGTCCATCGGGATTGTTTTCTGTAAATAGAAACTGTCACCAGCTAACAGTCGCTGCTATGGGGACTTGAAATACGACCAGACTCGCTGCAAGGACATAAACACAAGTTGGCAGCTTCACCTGCGCAGAAGCGATCGTCTGTGCCAGCAAGGGTACGATCACATCCACAGGCGGCTTCTCAGGACCAAACAAGGATTTCTCTCCGCACAGTGAGTGTTTAGCTTATTGTTGGATGTTTGAGTCGCTGTTTAAAATGACATATGTGACATAAGAGGAGGGTGTTTAATTTTGTTTGCTTCCCTGAGCTCACCTTAAATCTGACTTTGAGATGTGTAGATGATTTCTGACCTGACAACGAGCTGTGAATGTAGCGTGACATGTCACGCTGAGGAAGGACCTTTCAGTGATAACTGGACGCTGATGCTTTTAATGCTGTTGATTTGTTGGCGGGGAGAGTACCGCACTACTTGTAACATTATTTTTAGTGGTAATAACGATGAACATCAGAGCAGCTGTAGCAGGCCGGTGGCGTTCTGAGCTTACTGTTTCCACATCTGAACTCACAGCAGTTGTGTGTTACACTGACTGAGTGATCTGTGGCAGGTAGGGATCCATTCCCTTTCGCTTCCTCCGTCAACCTTGTCTTCGGCCAGTAAGAGCTAGTTTCTGTTGCTGTAAATTGTCACTCAGGTTTCCTGCCTTGTAGCTCCAGGTTACAAAGAGCGAGAGCAGGTGTGCCGGGTGTAGAGAATAAAAGACAGGCCTTTCTCTTCAAAAGGATTTTAAGGTCAAACGGTTGCTTTGTTTTGCTTTACAAACAATTCCAGGTATTCAACAAATGTTTCGCTGATACAGCGTGTCTGTCAGAACATTTCTGCCTCACAGTCCTTGAAGGAGAATCATGTTTGAAAGCTTTCATGCTGTTCCAGAAATGTCTCAGTTCCTGCCGTCTGCAGCCAGAGAGCTCCATGAACTGTGAGGTCAGTGGGAGGGAAAGGTGGTTCAGGGTTTGAGCCAAAGACAGAGACGGGCCAGAGGCCAGAGTATTATGAAATGCACAAACACACAGCTGTGTGTGGATAGCTCCCCACTGTTCCTGCCGATCCACCACAACAGCCCACTAATCCCTCTTAGGTCTGCTCATCAGGGCCCGGACAGAGGTGCTGGCGCATCTGGTGGAACCAAACAGCGGAATAATCTTGGCTTACGCCCGCCGCAGAATAGAGCTGGGGGCCCTTGAGGTGGGAGTCGTGGGGCCCTCATAGGATCTCCCGCTGCACGACCACTCTTCTCTGTCACATTCAGAGAAACCATGAAAAGGGATAACTGACATGAGGATGTATAATACCCTCACACATGTCCATGAGAATTATATTTCAGTATTTCAAGGTTAGAGTTGACCCCCAATGTCTAAAGAGATAAATAGACTTTTTAAAAATAGACAAATATTTACTGTTTTATTTCATTTTATATTTGTATTTATTGTTGAATTTGCCGTTTTAAGATCGGATATCTTCTGTTTTTGCAGACGAAACCTTTTATTGAATCATTTTGTGATGACCTAGTTTCCCTTGTGACCAAAGTTAAGTACATGTATCAGTTAAAGTGCAACAGAAAAGACAAGCGAGACACAACAAGACTCTTGTGCAATAAGTGACAAATCCAATAAATTCCTAACCAGATTAAGAACAAGAGGATTTACACGGCTGCCCCGACCGGGCAGCTCGGACAGAACAAAACAGCTGATTATGACTGCAGAGTTCACTTTGACTTGACTCACGTGTACCAGGTGGTTCCAATGGAGAAAAACAATCCAGTTATAAGAATGGTTGAGCATTAAGATAGAAAACATGCAAGACTCTAATCTGCTGACCCGTATAAACCTTCGGGGGATAGTTTGCATGTGATAACAGTGATATGTACTGTATGTCTCTTCCGCTTTATAAACGTATGATCAATATCTCTGAATACGCCGCTTGTTTTACATTTTTTCTTCTCTCATTGTGACTTTCCTGCAAGTTTAATATTTCAGTTTCATGGTATTTCAATGAAAAACCGTAGTCTGATCCCAGTGTAGGTTGCAGGTGCAGGCGCCATCTTTATCCCGTTAAAAGCTGACAGTTTCACAGTTTAATGAGCTGAGGGACAAGTCCAAACCGACCTTTCTTCTCTGGGAGGAGAAAACATACAATCAAAGACCTGTTCTGTTACCACAAACCAATAACTTGCAACTGTGTTTTAGACAACACAAGTATAACTAAAATGCACTCATAGAGCACAAATCTTGGCCAAACTCCATGTAAAAAAAATGAATTTCTTTCATTACTCTGAATGTAGCTGCTGCATCATTTAACGGGATCTTTCTACGCCCATGCTCCGCCCCTCCAACAAGTTCGGTGAAGATCGGCTGAGTATTTTCTTGCATGATTCCGCTAACAGACAAACAGCTGGTGGCCATAAGAAAAAGTCCTTCTTTGCAACAACGATGATAAATGTTGAAGGTATCTTAGATGTTCCACCCAAGTATGTGTCAAAAAAACTCACACAGATGATCAATTTGCCGTCGAAAGACAGATCACATGATCATGAGATTATTAAGCACTCATCCCAATCCCCTGGATCGTATCAACACTGACGGGTTCATTTGAACTGACCTGATTTGAAATCTTACTGTGTGACCAGAGTCAACAAATACACTTCCCGTGAGAGGCAGAATAAATGGAAGGGAACGTGCCCTATAAAACTACTGTTTAGGGATACAATAAAGGTGGATGTTATTGAAAGGGATCCATTACAACACTGACCTGAGGTCAGTGCTCATTCTTTCACTGGGGACAAGCGAGCGGAGCCCCGGGTGGAAACAGCTGTCGGCTTGTTTTTCTGGCCCACCTCAGTTACCCAGCATCCTCTTTTCGAAACACACCCACTACTAAAACATTGGCTGTCCTCCCCGCTTATTCCAGGAATGTTATTAAGCTACGCAGGACTCTCTTCAGCTATGTACAGAAGGGTATCATTATATCGACATGTGAAGTGTGCTGTGTCAGGGTCACTGATTGTCTACACATACATAACACATGGGTTAAAATACTTCAGGAGAATTTGAAGAAGGGCTGGGGTGGGGGGTGGGGCTGTGGGGGGTACCACATTGATAACATATAATGACACTATTCACCCATGTTGTCTCATGATGGAGGATCTAACTTGTGGTCGTCACCAGTTCTATTAACACTTCATTGAGAAGAAGTTGATGGAAATGGTGCTTAAACTAAAGAAGAATGGACCCTCACATGTTGTTCCAACGTTAGCAACGTATCTGCATTAAGCTACAGATAAGTCATATCTGACCCTTAACTTTGAGTCATATCAATGTATATGATACAAGGTAAATATAGTTTCATGTCATTTGCATATCAGTTATTAGAGATCCTTTTAAATGGCTTCATGATTCACTCAAAGTTTAGTTTAAACGAACTGATTGTGTAAATTTCCCCGTCGCTTGATGAATAAAGGTTTTCTAATCTAATCTGATTTAATCTGAGGCCTAAAGCAGAACCCTGAGCTACACAAGGCACAGCAGCGGTATTAAGTTCAGGCAGCCACCATGGTTACCTGCCTGCAGTTGTTTGTTTGTTGTGCTACTGATTTGCATGGTCACACAACTGACAATATCCATTACCCCATGTGTGTGTGTGTGTGTGTGTGTGTGTGTGTGTGTGTGTGTGTGTGTGTGTGTGTGTGTGTGTGTGCGTGTGCGTGTGCGTGTGCGTGTGTGTGTGTGTGTGTGTGTGTGGGTGTGCGGGTGTGTGTGTGGGTGTGTGGGT